>JAQIFY010006460.1:0-10278 GCA_028533085.1 Varecia variegata
TGTGCCTGGTACACAGGTGCTCAGTGAGTGGTACCCAGCGATGCCTAGGGCAGGCATTCTGCCTCCCGTTTGCCTCTTGCAGGTTGGAACCCACCCCCTAGTGCTCCTCAGCCTCACCCAATTTCCCCGCCTTCTTGTCACTCCACAAGGGCTGGTGGAGGTGGGGAGAGGACCTGTGCAGAAGCTGGAAGGAGGGCGACCTCTCCCCTAGTCACAGGCAGGAGGTGGCCCTCAACTCCCAGGCACACATGGCTGGGGGGACTCAGTGGAGACTCACACTGCTGGGATGGGGAGACCCAACCCCAAGTTTCCCTCCTGGGGGTTGCGCTGCTGGTGGCAGGTGGGCAGAGCCAGGCTTGGTGGAGCATTTCTGCAGAAGCCACGCACCAGGCCTGCCTCCTCCCCACCCGTGCAGAGGGAGCAGGTGGCCTGGCTGTAGGGAGGGGGTGGGGGACCCAACAGAGGGAGGGGCCTGGGAGAGGAAATTGAAAACGCAGGGGGGGGTTGGGGGTGTGCGGCTGGCCAGGCGGTTGTTTAACGAGTACATGTGCTGGGACCGCTAATGAGCTGCGTTCATTCATGGCGAGCTGCCGCCCGAGTTGGGGAGCCGGCCAGGTTCTGGGGTGGGGGAGCTGGGGAGGGGAGCCAAGCTGGGGGGCTGCCCGGCTGCTGGGGCAGGGCCTCCCGTGACGGGTTGTCGGGGGGAGCCTTTGTCCTGGGTCTGAGGGGGCCCTCCTTCCTTCCCTCCCTTCAAAGGAGAGGCCAGGCTTTGCCAGGCAGTGACAACTTGGCTCAGGGCCTGTGTGGGATTCACTGTCCAGGCTAGTCTGGAAGTTTCTAGGGCAGGGGCTGGCCCTTGGGAGCCACAGGCAGGGCTGATCTTGCACCCCCTGCCCACACCCACCCCTCCTCACGCCCCTTCACCCTGCCACTCTGAGGACCTCAGGGCGTGCCGCCCAGCTAATCAACACTTTCTCCCTTCCCCACATGGGTCCTGGCTTCCCAGGGGCCCTCCAAGGTCATGGGCCAGGGAGGTACCGCTGGGGTGGAAGGTTGGAAACTCCAACTGTCTGAGTGCTGTCTGTGACAGGCCTACTAAGTGCCAGGTGCTGGGACAAGTGCCCAAGTGAGGAAGTGAGGAAGCCAGGGGCGGGCAGGGTGGGATGGGGCTCTGGCCCAGGAGTGTGGACAAGGAGCCATATGTGTAAACAGCTCCAGCTAGGAGGGGATAAACAAAGCAAAGCGAATGTGGATTTAACTCTGCCCAGGGCTGCTGGGAGGGCCCCGTGGAGCAGGAGCAGGAGCTGCATAAGAGGGAAGAGGCAGCCCTGTCAGACTCTGCCTGCTTTGTGGGAAGGTTCCCTGTGTCATAGCACACAGGTACCCCTGAGAAAGCCGCCTCCCCCTGAGTTGTTCAATTGATGGAGCTCTTGGACTGGGATGTGTGCAAACTTTCAAAAGAACTGTCAAAAGCCCATCAAATCAGCCGTGTAAGTTGTGCATACTGGCCACAGTTCTACCTGTGCCATGACAGTAGGGACATTGCAAAATGTTCATCAAGATGGAAAAGAAAAACAAAGAAAAACCCTGAGCCTTGGGTGCCTGGTGGGTGATAAGGCTTTAATCTTGCAGAGCCTAGCAACGTCCTCCCCCCTGCCCCCCACGCTGCATCTGTGCTGTGCCTGCCCCCGGCACCTCTGGGACCAGACCCTGCCCCTGTGAGGGGAGGCACTTCTTGATCTTCTCAGCCCTTTCTGCGTGCCAGGCTGTGGCAGTTGGACATCAGGGCCCAGATGACAGACAATGCCTGGTCCTGAAGAGCCCCAGCAAGCCACAGTGTCCATGGTTTTGGGGAGGTCCTTCACCTTTTCCGGGGTTGAGGAGAATTTTCTCCTCCCCCTGGAGTTCCCATTCACACACATGTCCACGCCTGCCTCAGAGTCCCTGCCCAGCAGGGTGTGAGGCCTGGGTCTAATATGGTGTGGCCTGTGGTGCTTCCCTCCCAGGCTGGCTGCCCAGCTCTGTTCCAGCTGGTTCTGTCTCCTTTGATGCCTGGACTGGACTGATTTTTCATTTTCACCTGTCAGAAATGGAGGAACACTGGCATGAGTGGAGGAGGATGTTTGCCGGATTTCCAACTCCCATTGATACCCTGCCCTACTCTCACAGCCAGGGAAGAAGCCAGTAGCTGTATGGTAGAAACGGGCCCTGCTGGGCAAACACAGAGTCAGGGCCATTCTCATCCTGGGTGCGGGCTGGTGCTGGTGGTGGTGTTGGGGGTTAGGTCATACTACAGAGGGTGAAAAACCCAATCAATAGAAAACAAATAGAAGTAGGTGCTGCCATCTTGGCAGAGAACATGTGTTGAGGGACTGGGGAAGGGGGAGACTGTACTTGATTTAGGGCTTTTGTCCCCCCACCCCACCCCAGGCTCCACTTTCAAGGTCCCAGGCTAAGTAAGATAGGTAGCTTGGAGATGCCACCTGTGCGTCGGGCTTCCCTTCACCGAGAATTGACAAAGCAAGTCCGGTGGGGCCTGGGGGCCCCTTCTGCCGTCGGGGAAGGCGTGTCTGTGGCCTAGGGAAGGCGTCCAAGCGGCTAAATAAGAGCCCCTCCCCCCTCTGGACCAGCAGCTGGGGCCCTGGGTACTGGGGTGCCTGCGTTTAAATGTGTGCATCCTCGCCATGTGCGTGCGCGTGTTTGTGTGTGTGTGTGTGTGTGTGTGTGTGTGTGTAGAGCCCGGACCCTTCCCCTCCCTGGCAGCCCCCTGCCCGCCGCGGCCCCGCGGAGGTTCCTTCCACCTTTGAAACTGTACGCGGCTTGCAGCGGCCGAGGGGTGGTCGGGAGGAGGGGGCGGCGGGGGGTCGGGGAGGAGCCTGGCCCTGGATGTGTGCTTTTCGATTGATGGATGACTGCCGGGTGGGAGCGAGCCTGTGGGTGTGAGCGTGTGTGTGTGTGAGTGTGTGTGTGCGCGGGGTGCGTGCGCGCGCGGGGCCTGCCCATTTTCCTCTTCGCAGCAGTCAGTTGGGAGCTGGAGGGAGGGAGAGGAGACGCAGGCAGCGAAACAGGAGAGGAGCCGAGCGCCCTCCGCCCAAGGCGCCCTCCCTCCGTCCGCGCACAGGCGCCGTCGCTTGGCGGAGCAAGGTGCCTCCCAGCCCGCAAGGGCAGCGCACCAGCCCGCAGGCTCTTTGGTGGCTTTGCCCCGGGACTGCACCTGGAGGCGGCCCCGGACGGGGATGGTCAGCGGCTGCCGCCGTCTGGCACACAGCGGGACGCGGTGAGGGCACCATGGCGCTGACGCCCGGGTGGGGATCCTCGGCGGGGCTGGTCCGGCCCGAGCTCTGGCTGCTGCTGTGGGCAGCCGCTTGGCGCCTGGGTGCCACGGCGTGCCCCGCCCTCTGCACCTGCACGGGCACCACGGTGGACTGCCACGGCACCGGGCTGCAGGCCATCCCCAAGAACATCCCACGGAACACCGAGCGCCTGTGAGTATGGCCCCTAGCCCTGGCCGCAGCGACCCCCGAGGTCATCCTCAATTCAGGGCTGGGGGTGGGGGCAGGACCGTTGGGGCCCGGGCTGTCCAGCTCACAGACGGGTCAGTGCCTGCCACGGTCTTTCCCGAGCCAGGAGTCTGCAGCCAGGAGCTCCGCTGTTTCCCTTTCCCCGGGATGCAAAGGGCCCTCGGGGTTGTCAGCTCCCGACCTCACACCTGCACCCTGCGCTCCGCACCGGCAGGCCCTTCCCACTGCGCCAGCACTTTATTCCTCCGGGTGCGGGGGAACTGGTGCCAGAAAGCCTTCCTGGCACCCAGGAGGGACGCTTCCCACACTCGCCAGGCACAATGTCTCCTTTTGGGCACATGGGGCTCTGGCTGTGTCGGGAGCCAGTTGTGTGGATTTGTAGCTCCCAGGCCTCGCTGCCTGGTGATGGGCGGCAGGGTGGGATGGAGGTGAAGTTTCTGGTCTCCCCCTTCCTCGCCATTGTTTGCCCCAGAGCCTTGAGGATTCTTCCCCTGCAGGTGTCAGGCGTTGGTCCTCCACCTCACCCTCCCTGGCATCCAGCCATCCCCAACCCGGGCAGACAATAGGACCAGAGGGCTTTGGGTTTGGGGCATGGGGTATGTAACATTCAGCACCCAGAGGGGGAGGTGTGTCCTGGAAGGGGAGCCCCATGAATAATGCCAAGAGGTCAGGAGCTTGGAGAGCAAGGCACAAGGTTAAAGACATTGACCATGACGAGTCACAAAAAACAGCATTTCTCTTCTCCTTCTCTCTCTCACTTCTGAATTTTTGAGGAAACTGGACCCTTTCTAGACCCACTGAGCTTTGTAGGATGTGTGTGTGTGTGTGTGTGTGTGTGTGTGTTTACAGACCTCTATAATTTGTTTTCTGTGATTCTCCTGCAGAATGTGTGTCTGTGTGAATTCCTAGTATCATGGGGCCACCTCAGTAGTACGAGGCCATGAGAGTCCTGTACGTAGGCCATGTGTATAGATTTTTGGTCACATGCAGGGCCTTTGTACTGCTCACAGAGGTGACTGCACCAGGAGGTTTTTGAACAGGGCTTTGGAGAGGCTGCCGGCTCCTTTGAAACCTACCTACTCCTTCCCACACGCCTCGGCAACTGCAGTGGCTCTCAGGAAAGGCATATATATTTTGATAACTTTTGAGCACATTTCCATGGCTCCCAGCTGGTCAGAGACAGAAATCTGACACTGGGGAGAGCTGTCTCCTGGATCAAACTCTGCACCCAGGCCAGTAATTAGTGAGCACACATTTGCACTAGACTCTTCTTGGATGAGTATTTGGATGAGTATTTACAAGAGAATTTACAGTCTCGATGCAGTCTAGATGGGAATCGATGTGTGTGCGAGAGTGCGCGTGAGTGCACGTGTGTTGTGGGGCTGGGGAGAGATGGTGGGGGAGGGGAGAGGTGGGGCCAAACCGAGTTTCCTTGGGGCAGACTGTGCATTCTTCTATGTGGACCTGGAGAGGAACTGAGGGTCAGAAATCTATTTAGAGGACCCCTGAGGTGGCCTGGTCACCCTCCATGCCTGTTCCCTCTGGACCTACTTCCTGTTCCCCTTGCCTTGTCCATTGGGGCATTTCTTCTGCAGCTGTTACCCCGGGAGCAGCCTATATCTGAGACACATTAGCCTCTCTCGTTTGCTTTTGGATCTTGAATCTTGAAGTCGTCTCCTCCATCGTTGCTCTCTCGCCACCTTTTGTGTTTAGGACAGTGTCTGTTTTGACTTCCACGAACTCAGTAGCTCTTTTGTGATCAGTGTGAGATGTAGGTGAAATTTCCTAGTACTGAGGAAAGAGTAGGGGCTCCAGGAGTTACACTGCCTGGGTTGAAGCCCCAGCTTTGTCACTTATTGGCTGTGTGACCTTGGGCAAGTTACTTAACTTCTCTGAGCCTTAGTTGCTTTCCGTCAGGAAAACGGGGCTGGGGATACATAAGGTCTCTGGTTTTTGTGAGGATGGAAGATAACATAAGTGCCTGGCATGTTCTGATGCTGAGTGAGAGCCATTATTAGGATAGGGTGGGGAGAGGAGTCTTGTTATTTTAACTAGCAAATGTTTATGAGCCAAGAACTGCCCTTGGTGCTGAGGCATCAGCAGTGAGTGAGCCTGTCCCTGCTCTCAAGGGGCATGTGGTCTAGAGGACTGGGCAGGGGACCCCTGACTGTGAGCTCTCGGAAGAGGGCCAGGCAGCCTTGGGAATGGGCTGTAAGGAACAGTGGGGTAAGGAGCCCTTTTCTGGGGTGAAGGGACGAGTCAGAAGATGGGCCTTTTTATCAGGGTAGGGTGGGATTTTGCCAAGCAGAGAGAGGAGGTAGTCCAGGCCGGGTGACACGGTGAGCACCGTGGTGCGATACGGGCAAATGGACTAGCTTGTCCCTGGGTCTGAAACATGCTGTGGCCGGTGGGTGTGATGGGACTCCAGGTGGGGAAGGGAGGTTGGGAAAGGTAAGGAAGGCTTTTCCTTTGGGGACTTCCGAGTTGGAATCCAGGGGTGAGTTGTCCTGGGGTGGGAGAGGCAAAGCCTCGAGCTGCCTTTTCACCAGGCAGCTCGAGGACATCCTGAAGGAGGCCCTGGTGCGAGCCCAGGCCGACTCGAAATCACCATGGCAAGTGCTCTCTGATCAATATGGGTGTCGTGCAGTATCAGAGCCTGAAACAGCGGCTTCTTCCGAGGCCGTGAAATTTTTATAGACTGCAGCTGTGCGTTTGTCTTTTGTCCTTTGGGCAGTTCCTGCAGCAGCCTGTGAGGCCCGGCAACTTTATGATTATATATTCCATAACTCCTGATCCAGGCCTGTCCCCCCAAGTGGAAAGAAATTGTCATTGGTTTGCTGCGGGGACTTCTGGGAAGAGGTCGGGTAGGCCCCAGAGCTGCGGAGGAAATTGGTTCAGCCAGAGGGGCTGTGGGACTGGTGGGCCGGGTGGGGAAGGAATGCTAAATAATTCACTGTAACAGAACAATTAAAATACAGAGCGGGGCTCGGGGAGGCGGTGGAGGAGGCCTGGGAAGCTTCATCTCCTTGTAGGACCCAGGCACAGAGGGACCCAGCCACAGCCGCTGTTAACTTTTTTTCTTCCACAGTTGGATTTTTTTCTTTTTTTAAATTTAAAAAGTCTTTTGGACTAGGCTGTCCAGGAGAGTGAGACCAGAGAGTGTAGGATGTGTGCACATGGTCCACCCCCACCCCGGGCACTTGTGTTCTGGGCTTGATGCAGGTCCCCTGCGGGTGCGTCTCTCCAGCCCTATGGCAGGTCACCCAGGGAGCGGGACAGTCAGGCAGGACTCTGGGAAGGCCTGCTGGCCCCTGCTTGCCCCCAGGCCCAGCACATTCTGCGGCCCCCCAGGTCACGGGCCTGCTCTCCTGCCATCCTTTGTGTCCCCTTGCCTCCTCTCCAGTTCGTCCACCCTGCCTAGCTCCGTGCATGCTGTAGAGGCCTGGGAGGCCCACACCTTCTCCGACTCAACCCCTGAGTCTGGAGGTCCCGTTCAACCAAGGCTGGGTGGTCACGTGTAAGGAAGACTGACCAGGGCACCCCGAGGCGGAGGGTCTGGGGAGCCTGTTAGGAATTCCAAATAATGATTGGACAGCGGCTGTGGTGAGTGAGGTCAGGGGCTGCTGAAGCCACATCTGCCATCAGGACCTGGCTGGCCTGGGCTCCCTGAGCAGGCCACTGTGGTGCCCTGCCGCAGAGACCTGTGTGCACAGGGGATCGCCTCCTGGGGGCCAGTGTTTCCTGCTCGCTTAGGCTTTGGTGTGTTCACTGAGCACCGGGCTGTTTGCCGGGCTCTGAATGACTGGCGTCAGGGCCCCAGAGTGGCCCCTCCCCCTGCCCTGAGACCCAGCTTCCCCTCTGTAAAAGGGATGCCCACAGCTGTGCAGGCTGATAGTGAGGAGTAGTGAGCTAAGGGGCCATGCTGGCACATGGCTGGCGTCACCTTCCCTCTGGGGATAATAGATACCACCTCATAGGGCCTTTGCAAGGATTCACTCAGGCCACGTTTGTGGAAATGCTTTGTGATTCAAACAGTAGGACATTATTGTTATTATTTGAGAAGCTCGAACTAGAGGCTTCCGGGTGGGTGCAGGTGGGGCAGAAGCCGGCCCGGGAGGGAAGGATTTGAGCTTCAGCTGTGCTGCAAGCGCTCCTGGAGTCGGCGTGCTCAGAGTGCTCGTCCACTGCACCTGGGCATCTCTGCCGCCTCCCCTTGGGGTTGGAGCCGGGGAGCAGGGACGCTGCAGGGCGGATGTGGCGATGGCACAGCTCTGGAGCCAGACTGCTTGGGTGTTTAGCCCCCTCTGCCCCTCAGCAGCTGGGGGGACCTGGGGCAAGCCGTGGGGTTTAATTCCCTCATTCAACAGATAGCTGCCTATTGATGCCTGCATTGTGCGAGTGAATAGTGCCGAGCAGAAACAGAAGCCCGAGTTTTAGTCCAGCGTGGGAGATAGAGACGAACGACAGAATGTAGAATAAACACGTAATTGCAAGCTGGGATAAGTGCTCCGGAGGAAAGTGTGACTTCTCAGAACCCCTATTTCCTAGCTGGTAAGTGGGGATGACGCTCGGACCTGCTTCCCAGGGCGGCCGTGAGGGTTAAATGCGGTAATGCTCGCAGGAGCGCTTTGCACCGGGCCTGGCAGACAGTGAGTGCCCAGTAAATAGTATTATTAGTATTGTTATTAAGGTGACAGAGAATTGCAGGGACTTGAGGGGAATGGGTGCCACTCATTGCTTGGTCCTGGTGTGGCCCTCCTCTTCCCTGCCCAGGCAAACCATTGGGAGCCCTGGAGCAGAGCAGACGGACTGCCCTTCCTGGGTGCCTATTCCCTGGGCCAGGGCTGGCTGTTGGTGGCCCAGGCTGCCCGAGGCTGCCAGCAGGGGCGGCCGTGCTCTTTTGGGGCCGGGCGAGGGGCGGCAGGGACAGGCAGCTCCTGCATTATTGGGAGCAGACAGGCGCTTGGCGGAGTTGCCGCCTCCAGTTCTGTGCCGGCATTAGCAGCTCGGCAGGGCTCTTGCTTAATGGGATTTTCTTCCCAAATGCTGTAATTATTGCCATACAAATACTTATTACCCAGAGCAGATGACGGCCGGGCCTTGGGCAGTAGCCAGGGAGCTGGGCTGTGCTGGGGGGTGGAGAATTGGCTTCTCTTTTTGACGGAGCTGGCGACCCCCTCCTCTCCTTTCTGGAACCCAGCCTGTGGCGGACAGACAGCTGTTGGGCACCTGCCGTGTGCATAGCCTCGTGGAGAGCGGTCCGGGTGTGGACCTGCTCCTGGGGAGCTTGTGTCCTGGTAGGGGAGAAAGAGCAAATGTGTAAGGATGTCCGTAGGGACAGAGAGCACAGCGGCTGCCAGCCCAGGCTTCGGTGTGAGAATGGCTGGGTTTGAATCCTGGCTCCGTCAACAACCACCTGAGAGATCTTGGGCCACTGACTAGGGACTCGATTTCCTCATCTGTGAAATGGGACCAATGACCGCATTTACCTTACAGGGCTGTGAAGTTCAATGAGACCACCCACGTGAAGTGCGTGGAATGACATCTGGCACGTGGTCAGTGCTCCATCAGAGTGGAGACGAGGCCCTGAGAGTCGCTAGAGGGGAGTGAGAGATGGGAAGGAGGGTGGATTGTTGCAGGGATGGGGAGGTGGGTAGCACTGAGGTAGGTAGAGAGGTGAAGTGCGGGTGAGGGGGTTTGGGACGTTCAGAAGGTGTGTGCCACTACCTGGGAAGGAGAGTGAGGATCAGAGCCCCCTGAGGGCTGAAGGTGTGCGTTGCTGAGTTCTGGGAGTGGGGAGATTAAAGTAAAGGGGGGGCACTGGGCCGTGGGATGGGAAATGGGGAGCCCCCAGAGGGCGTGTGTGTAAAACCTTTTAGTAATATTATATTTTTAAAACAATTCACTGATTTTTAACACATTTGTAGAGTTTTGCAAACATCACCACAATCCCATTTTGGAGTATTTTTATCACCTGAAAAGATCCCTTGTGCTCATTGTAACTTTTAATTTTGTTATAATTTCAAACTTACAGAAAATTTACATAAGTGTAAGGAACTCCTATATATCCTTTATCTGGATTCAATTGTTTATGTTTTTTCCATCTGTTTTCTCATAAATTGCATGCACACACTCACACATAATTTTTTTCTGAACCATGTAAGAATAGGTTGGAGACAGTGTAACTTTTTTCTTGAAATACTTTGGTGTATGTTTTCTAAGAGCAATAAGGCTATCCACATCAGAAAATTTAGCATTGGTACAATGCTGTTGTCTACTCCATAGTTCATATGCAAATTTCATCAATTGTCCCAACAGTGTCCTTTAGGGCTATTTTTTCCCAGGTCCAGAATCCTGCCCTGGATCACAAGTGGCATTTAGTGGTCAGGGCTTGTTAGTCTTTTTTAATTTGGAATAGTGCCTCGACTTCTTCGTTTTTTTTTTTTTTTTGAGACACAGTCTCGCTCTGTTGCCCGGGCTAGAGTGAGTGCCGTGGCATCAGCCTAGCTCACAGCAACCTCAAACTCCTGGGCTCAAGCGATCCTTCTGCCTCAGCCACCCGAGTAGCTGGGACTACAGGCATGCGCCACCATGTCCGGCTAATTTTTTCTATTTAGTTGGCCAGATAATTTCTTTCTATTTTTAGTAGAGACGGGGTCTCGCTCTTGCTCAGGCTGGTCTCGAACTCCTGAGCTCAAACAATCCGCCCGCCTCGGCCTCCCAGAGAGCTAGGATTACAGGCGTGAGCCACCGCGCC
>JAQIFY010006461.1:0-10276 GCA_028533085.1 Varecia variegata
AATAAATTATTCTTGCGATACCTTTACCCTGGTGTCTAATCTTTAGACACTAACAAAAAGATGCTAGTTTAAGCAGACTGTGCTGCTGATTATAGGATGCTCTATTTGTATCAAGAATAAAATGAGTCTAGGGAAAATTGTTCCACTGCCCTTAGAGGCTTATTAAATACTAATCTAAAGATCTGTGACATCTTTAGGAAATTAAATCTTCTGGCTGTAAAACTTCCCACTTCCATTTTGTTATGTGTGGTTTGGAACAAAAGGAGCTGACTGTTCTCATCTCTTTATACATCAGGTTTTAATTGTCCAGATCAGGATTGGCAAATAGATTTCGTTTCATGTGCCGACCGTCCACCGGTTGTGGTTGCTGCGAATGATGTATTGAGGAAGATTCTGTGTGTTTGTCCCTGAGCTGTGGGAGAGAGTTTAGTGCTGTCTGAACAACACCCACCGCGGGCCCAGGAGTCAGGAAGAAGCCATGGTGCTGTGCGTTTGCTAACCATGATTTAGCTCTTACTGAAGACGTGTTTGCAGGTTTGTGTGTAACCTGTGAACAGATTGTCTTTAATAAAACCATTGCTTGCATTTTAAAAACTAGTAATGGCAATGTGGTGTAGTTCAAGGAGCAATATATTGATAATTAAAAACTTTTATTCTAGTGTTGAACAGAAGCAGTGACAGTGGGCATTGTTGTTCGTCCTGATTTCAAAACAAAAGCTTCTGACATACGCTGTTGGCTTTTGTAGATGTTTTGGTAGGCAGAACAATGCCCACTTCCACCAGGGGTCCCTATCCTGACCCCTGGAACCCTGGATATGGTAGGTTACATGTAAAGGGGAATTGAAGTTGCCAATCAGATGACCTTGAGATGGGGAGATGCAGCCGGACTATCGGGATAGGCTTTATGCAGTTCCAAGCATCCTTGTAAGTGGAAGAGGCAGGCGGGACAGAGAACACAAGACAGAGGGCAGCACGGGAAATATTGCTGGCTTTGAAGATGGAGGAGGAAATGGGCCGTGAGCAAGGAATGTGGGTGGCCTTGAGAAGCCGGAAAAGACGAGGGAACAGATTCTCTTCTAGTGCATCTAGAAAGAACTCAATCCTGCTGACCTGATTCTAGCCCAGTGAGACCTATATCAGAATTCCAACTCTAAGATAATAAATTTGTGTTGTTTTATGACACTATGTCACAGTTCCCATTTGCATTCCAAGAGGAGATTGGTTTCATCTGGGACCACTTTAAGGTGTGTCCACCACAAAGGCAATAGATGGGAGAGAACTATCAGATTAATTCTTCCCTTTTCATACGGGTCTGGCCTAAAACAAAGACAGCTGTCATATGACTATCCAAAGAAGCCACCTGAAATGGAGTAACTGATGGCACTTGTTAGGAAGCTGTGACCAGTTCTGCACAGCATCTTCTTGATTTTAAGCTTTCTTTCTCTGCCTCCCATCCCCTTCTTACTTGTCACCTCCTTTCTGGGATTGTATCTTTAGATCACATTAAAGCTTTGTAAAAAAAAAAAAAAAAGATAGGCTCAAGACAGTTCGTTGCCCAGTTATGGAGTGTTACGAGGGCCAGGGAGTTTCTATAACAGCATTCTTTTCGAGGGAGATTCTCATCTCCTGTGGACCTGACTTTGCCAACAATCAGGTTTATCTACTTATTTATTTATTTTTCAAATTTATTTATTTTTTTAAAATCAACATACAAGATTATATGTATCTATCATTTACAACATAATGTTTTGAAGTATTGTAATGTGCCAGATACTGATGTTTCAGTCAAAGAAGGACCATGTAGACAATGGTGGTCTCGTAAGATTAAAATGGGGTTGAAAATTCCTGTTTCCTAGTGATGTTATAGCCGTGACAATGTTGTGGCACAATGCACTACCTTCTCCGTGTTTAGATATACCAGTATTTGCCTGTAGTATTGCGTATAGGAACACGCTCTGTAGGCTTGTGGCCCAGGAGCAACGGCTACACCACACAGCGTAGGTGCACAGGAAGCCGTACTGTCAGGTTTTTTATAAGTGCACTCTATGATGCTCACACAATGACAAAATCACCTAACAGTGCATTTATTAATATCAAAACGTATTCTCATTGTTAAGCAATGCAGGGCTAATATAGACATAGTGGAATGGTTAAATCTGTCCAATTAATAAATGCATTATCTCACATAGTTACCAGAACTTGTGATGAGAATACTTAGTATCTACTCTCTCAGCATTTTTCAAGAATACACTGTATTGTCATTAACTATAGTCACCATGCTGTACAATAGATCACTTGAACTTACTCCTCTAGTCTAACAGTAATTATGTATCCTTTGATCAATATCTCCCTATCCCCCCTCCCCCAGTATGGCTTGGATGTTTGGCCTCTCCAATCTCATGTTGAAATTTGATCCCCCGTGTTGAATGTGGGGTCTGGTGGGAGGTGTTGGGTCATGAGGGCAGACCTGTCATGAATGGCTTGGGGCCCTCCCTGCAACAGAGCGAGTTCTCGGTTTATTAGTTCACACAAGAGCTGGTTGTTTAAAAGAGTCTGGCACCACCTCCTCCGTCTCTTGGTCCTGCTCTTGCCATGTGACACACCTGCTCCCCCTTCACCTTCCACCTTGATTGAAAACTCCCTGCAGCCCTCACCAGAAGCAGATGCGCCACCATGCTTCTTGTACAGCCTGCAGAACTGTGAGCCAAGTAAGCCACTTTTCTTTATAAACTACCCAGCCTCAAGTATTTCCTTTATGGCAACACAAGTGGACTAATGCACCCTGCAACTGTCACGGCCACCTCTGGTAACCACCACTCTACTCACTACTTCTATGAGATCAACTCTTTAAGATTCCACATATATTGAGATCATGCAGTGTTTGTCTTTCTGTGCCTGGCTTATTTCACTTAACATAATATCCTCCAGGTTCATTCATGTTGTCGCAAATGACAGGATTTCCTTCCTTTTTATGACTAAATGGTATTCCGTTGGGTATACATACCACATTGTCTTTATCCACTCATTTATTGATGAGCATTTAGGTTGATTCCATATTTTGGCTATTGTGAATAGTGCTGCAGTAAACATGGGAGTGTTAATATCTCTTTGACATATTGATTTTAATTCCTGTGTCTATATACCCAATAGTGGGATTGCTGGATCATATGCTAGTTTTATTTTTAATTTTTTGAGGAACCTCCAGACTGTTTCCCATAATAATAGCTATTATAATTTACCTTACCACCAACAGTGTACAGAGTTCTTTTTTCTTCACAGCCTCACCAATACTTGTTATCTTCAATCTTTTAATAGTAGACATTCTAATAGAAGTAAGGTGCTATCTCATTATGGTTTTGATTTGCATTTCCATGATGATTAGTGATGTTGAGCATTGTCTCCTATACCTATTGGCCATTTGTATGTCTTCTTTTGGGAAATGTCTATTGAAGTCTTTGTCTATTTTCTTAATCAGCTATTTGTTTTCTTGCTATTGAGTTGTTTGAGTTCCTTATGTATTTTATTAAATGGATGGTTTGTAAATATTTTCTTCCATTCTGTAGGTTGTCTCTTCACTCTGTCGATTGTTTCCTTTGCTGTGCAGAAGCTTTTTAGTTTGATCTCATTTGTCTTATTGCTTTTGTTGACTGTGCTTTTGAGATTGTATTAAAAAAATCATTGCCAAGACCAATGTCATGGAGCTTTTCCCTATGTTTTCTTTTAATAGTTTCATAGCTTCAAGTATTGCGTTTATATTTTTAATCCATTTTGAGTTGATTTTTGTATATGGTGAGAGATAGGCTTTAATTTCATTCTTCTGCATGTGAATATGTGGTTTTACCAGTACCATTTATTGAAGAAACAGTTCTGTCTCCATTCTGTATTCTTGGCACCTTTGTAAAAAATCATCTGGCTATAAATGTGTGAATTTGTTATGGGCTCTCCATTATTCTATGTGTCTGTTTTATACCAGTACCATGATGTTTTCATTATTATAGCTTGTAGTATGTTTTGAAGTCAGGCAGTGTGATGCCTTCAGCTTTGTTCTTTTTACTCAAGATTGCTTAGGCTATTTGGGGTCTTTTAGGGTTCCATATAAATTTTGGGTTTTTTTCTATTTCTATGAAGAATGTAATTGGTATTTTGATAAAGATTGCATTGAATCTGTAGACCACTTTGGGTAGTATGGGCCTTTTAGCAATATTAATTCTCACAATCCATGAACATGGGATATCTTTCCATTTATTTGTGTCTTCTTTAATTTCTTGCATCAGTGTTTTATACTTTTCAGTGTAGAGATCTTTCACCTCCTTGATTAAATCTATTCCTAAGTATTTTATATATATTTTTTCCTATTGTAAATGGGATTATTTTCTTAATTTCTTTTTTAGATAGTTTGTTGTTAATGTATAGAAACACTACTGGTTGTTGTATGTTGATTTTGTATTCCACAACTTTATTAAATCCATTTACTAGTTCTGTCAGTTTTTTGGTGGAGTTTAGGGTTTTCTATAAATAAAATCATGTCCTCTGCAAATAGTACAGTTTAACTTCTTCCTTTCCAATTTGGATGCACTTTACTTCTTTCTCTGACCTAATTAATTTGGCTAGGTCTTCTAGTACAATGTAGAATAGGAGTGGGGAGAGTAAACATCTCTGTCCTGTTCCACATATTAGAGAAAAAGCTTTCAACTTTTCCCCATTCAGCATGATGTCAGCTATGTGGGTTTGCCATATATGGCCTTTATTATGTTGAGGAATCTTCCTAACTTTTTGAAAGTTTCTTTTTTTATCATGAGGGGATGTTGATATTGTCAAATATTTTTCTGTTTCTATTGAAATGATTATATGTTTTTTATTCTTTATTCTGTTAATGCCATATATCATGTTTATTGATTCTTGTATGTTGAATTATCCTTGCATCCCTGGGATGAATTTCACTTGATCATGATGAATGATCCTTTTAAAATGCTGTTGAATTTGGTTTTCTAGTATTTTATTGAGAATTTTTGTTTCTTTGTCTATCAGGGATATTGGCATGTAGTTTTCTTTTTTTGTGCATGTGTCCTTGTCTGGTTTGGCATCAGGGTAATGCTCACCTTGTAAAATGAGATTGAAAATATTCCCTCCTCTTTAATTCTTTGGAAAAGTTTTAGAAGAATTAGTGTTTGTTCTTCTTTAAATATTTGGTAGAATTCAGCAGTTAAGTCATCAGGTCTTGGGCTTTCCTTTGGTAGAAGAATTTTTATTACTGATTCAATCTTCTTACTTGTTACTGGTTTATTCAGACCTTCTATTTCTTAATAATTCAATCTTGTTAGGTTGTTCAGGAGTTTATCCATTTCTTCTAGGTTACCCAATTTGTCAGTATAATTGTTTATAATAATATCTTGTGATTCTTTCTATTTCTGTGGTATCAGTTGTAATGTCTCCTTTATCATCTCTGATTTTATTGATTTGGGGTCTTCTGTCTTTTTTTTTTAGTTAGTCTAGTTAAAGTTTAGTTGATTTTGTTTATTTTTTCAAAAATTAATGCTTCTTTTTGTTGTTTTTTTGTATTGCTTTTCTAGTCTCTATTTATTTCTGCTCTAATGTGTATTATTTCCTTCCTTTTTATTAATTTTGGGCTACACTTGTTCTTATTTTTCTAGTTCTTGAGGTATAATTTTAGGTTGTTTATTTGAAATCTTTCTTCCTTTTTGATGTATGAGTTCATTGCTATACACATCCCTCTTAGAACTACCTTTGCTGTATCCCATAGGTTTTGATATGTTGTTTTCATTTTCATTTGTCTCAAGAAATTTTTAAATTTCCCTTTTAATTTCTTCATTGACCTGTTGGTTGTTCATGAGCATATTGTTTAATATCCATATACTTGTGATTTTTCTGATATTCCTCTTATTATTGATTTTTAGTTTTATACCAGTGTGGTCTGAAAAAGATACTTGATACAATTTCAATCTTCTTAAATTTGTTAAGATTTGTTTTGTGGCCTAACATAGTCTATTCTGGAGAATATTTCATCTGCAATTGAGAAGAATGTGTATTCTGCCCCTGTTGAATGAAATGTTCTGTATATTTCTCTTAGGTCCATTTGGTCTAGAGTATAGTTCAAGTCCTGTGTTTCTTTACCAACTGTGTGCATGGATGATCTATCCATTGCTGAAAGTGGGATGTTGAAATCTCCTACTATTATCGTATTGGAATCTATCTCTTCCTTCAGATCCATTAATGTTTACTTTATATATTTAGGTGCTCTGATGTTTGGTACATATACATTTACAATTGTTATGTTCTCTTGCTAAACTGATTCCTTTATTATTATATAATGACCTCCTTTGTCTCTCTTTGCAGTTTTTGACCTAAAACATTTTTTATCTGATATAAATATAGCCTCTTTTGCTCTCTTTTGGTTTTCATTTGCAAGTCTTCATTTTTAGTCTGTATGTGTCCTTAAAAGTGAAGTGACTCTCTTGTAGGTAGCATATAATTGTATCTTTTAAAAAAATCCATTCAGCCATTCTGGTGTTTTTATTGAAGAATTTTATTCATTTATATTTAAGGTAATTATTGATAGATAAGGACTAACTACTGCCATTAAAAAAATTATTTTCTAGTAGTTTTTGTAGACTCTCCCTCCCTTCCTTCCTTCCTTCTCTCCTTCCTTCTCCTCTTACTATCTTCCTTTGTGGTTAAGTGATTTTCCATAGTCATTGTTTTTATTTTTTTGTATCTATTTAGGTTTTTGTTTTGTGATTGCCACGAGGCTTACAGAAAATATCTTACAGCTATAACTGGTTATTTTAAGCTTCTACTAACTTAAATTTGATTGCAAAAAATCCTCTACACTTTCACTGCACCTTCCCCTTTTTGAAGTTTTGATGGCACAATTTACATCTTTTTATATTGCATATCACTTAATAAATTATTGTAGTTATTATTTTTAATAGCTTTGTCTTTTATGCTTAATAGTAATGATATTATTTATGTAATATCATTAGTATATTATATAATATGTATAAATTAACTTACACACTGCCATTAAAATATTAAGGTATTCTGAATTTGGCTGTGTACTTATTTTTATTAGTGAGTTTTATACTTTCAAGTGTTTTTGTGTTACTCATTAATGTCCTTTTCTTTCATCTTGAAGAACTCCCTTTAGCATTTCTTATAGGGCAGGTCTGGTGGTGATGAACTTCCTCAGCTTTTGTTTCTCTGGGAAAGTCTTTATCTCTCCTTCCTTTCTGAAGGACAGCTTTGCTGGGTACAAAATTCTTGGATGGTAGTTTTTTTCTTTAGTACTTTGTATTGTCCTACTCTCTCCTGGGCTGTAAGATTTTTGTTGAGAAGTCATCTGTTAGGCATATAGGAACTCCCTTATATATTATTTGCTTAATTTTTCTTGCTTCTTTCAGGATCCACTGTCTTTGTCCTTTGAAAATTTGATTATAATATGTCTAGGGGTAGTCTTATTTGGGTTGAATCTGACTAGAAACTTTTTGCCTTCCTGTACCTGGATATTTATATTTTTATCCAGGTTTGGGAAGTTTTCTGCTATTATTTCTTTGTGCTTTCTATTCCTTTATATTTCTTTATTCCCTCTTGAAAACCAATGACTTGAATATTTTCTCTTTAAATATGTCCCATAAGTCCCATAAGCTTTCTTAATCCCTTTTAATTCTTTTGTTTCTTCTCTGTCTGTACATTTTCAAATAACCTGTCTTTGAATTTACAGATTCTTTCCTCTGCTTGATCAATTCTGCTGTTGATGCTTTCTATTTCATTTT
The DNA here is from genome assembly GCA_028533085.1 of Varecia variegata. Classification (NCBI taxonomy): domain Eukaryota; kingdom Metazoa; phylum Chordata; class Mammalia; order Primates; family Lemuridae; genus Varecia; species Varecia variegata. The sequence goes on from JAQIFY010006461.1 coordinate 7,791, forward strand.
TCATTTTGTTTATTATATTTTTTAGCTCTAGGGTTTCTGTTTGATTTTTTAAATTATTTCTCAATCCCATTGTTAAATTTTGTATTCTGGTCACTTAATATTTTCCTCATTTTGTTACATTGTTTCTCTGTATTTTATTGAAGTTCACCGAGTTTCTTTAAGTTCTTTGTTTTGAATTTTTGTCAGGAAGTTCATACATCTCCATCTCTCTAGAAGCAGTCACTAGTACCTATTTTTTGTCTTTTTGGACAAAAAATATTATGTTTTCCTGATTGTTCTTGATCTTTGTGGTTGTGTGTTGATATCTACATATTGAAAAAATAGATACTTTTTCCAATCTTTGCAGTCTGGCTTTGTTTGGGAATGCCCTTCAGGAGTAAGCTTGTTCAGAGGTTCTGGGAAGATTCTCTGGCTTAGTCCCAAAACCTGTAACCACTGGAGCCATTTCAGCACTAGATATCTGCCTAAGCTGAGTACCGTTGCAGCTGGTGCAATGCTGAGCTGGAATCCTGTGGCCACCAAGGCTGACATAGCATTTGAGTGTACCTGATGCTTACAGCTGGCCATTGAGGCCTATCTATTGCTAAGGTTTGTTCTGAGCCCAAGGCCACTGTAATCAGCCAGTGGTGATGGAAACTACAGATCAAATTTGCCTGGCAGGGGCTATGGGTTCACACCTGGTGTTGGGGAAAGACTGGAGGCCCAGTCCACAGGTATTGGTCTGGAGTCAGGGCCTATTGGGGTCTCTCCAGGGCTGGGTTTTATTGAGGCAGGCCTGATGTTGGGGGTCCAAGGCAAAATCCTATGCTTCCTTCTTTCTTTTCCCCTAAGCAGATAGTATCTCTCTCCATGCTATGCTGCCTGAGGTTAAGGAAGGGGTGACATGGGTAAGGTAAAACTATCCTTTCTACCCTCTTCAATGTCTTTTCTTATTATTATGCTATAACCACACGTGAGAGGTACAGTGATCTCTCACCTTGTTTCCTTAGCTCTTATGAAGGTTTTTTTTTTTTTTTTTTTGTGCATGGATAATTGTTCAAATTGATGTTTCTGCAAGGGACAGAAGGCACAGGATTGCTGGAGAGTCCTTCTACATCTTGCTCTTCCCTCAACCAAAACTTAATTTTTCAATAGCAGTGATAGACTAGGTATCCCAAAGTAGAAAATCTCAATTACTACCCATTGGAATATAGATACTGCCCTTCCCATTGAGAGGGTGGCTTTCTATGGTATTCACTGTTACTGCCTCTAACTGAAGAGTAACTCTACTGCTTATGTTCTTGATCCCATAACCTTCAGTCTCTTCCCTACTTTTTTTCTATTTGTCTTTCTCTCCTGTGTCTTCAGTATCTCCCCTACCCATGGGTCTTTCCTTTCAGATTATAAACATGCTCTGTGGCTACCAATAACAAGAAAATCAAGCCAACTCATCTTTTTTGACATTGTTTTTATGTACCATACCCTGTCCTCACCCTTCTGAATCCCTTTCCCCATAACCACTATACTACCAGTCTGTCTTCATGTTTCTCTTTGAATTTAAGCTTCTTAAAATAACAGTCAACACTGAAAGCCTTCACTTTTCCACCTCCCATTCACTTCTATATTCATAGCAATTTGGCATCTACTCCCAACACCACACTGAGATTGCTTCTAGGTTTTACACTCAGTTAGAAATTTCTGGTTTTTATTGCACTTGACATTTCTATAGCACTTACTACACTTACTTACTCCTTTCTAGAAGTTTGCTTTTCTATTGAATTTTGAGACACCACTTTCCATTGGTTTTTCTGAATTCTTTCTGACATTTTCTATTTGACAGTTTCTCTTCTTTTGTGCAAACCTGGAAATATTGTTGTTTCCCAATTTTTTTACTTCAGTGCTCTATTATCCACATATCTATATGCTGATGATCTTAGATATATTTTGCCATATCATATTTTTTTCCCTAAACTCTAAGACCAGTATATCCAACTCTCTGCCAGTCATATCCACTTGGCTGACCCATGAACATCTCATTCCATACTTGTCCCAAACTAAGCATATTTATTCTATAAATAGTGCCTATCAACTATGTGCCCAAGCCATACATATTCCTACATTCATAGAGCGCATGCTCATCATCTCTTCTTATTACATAAAGAAACTTTCTCTTTGTTTTGTATTTCTTTTGTCAGAGCAATGGATTACTATTACCTATCCACTCAACCAAGCCAAAACTCCAGACTTTTCCTTAGACCACATTTCTCTGTAAACTCCTACTTCTAATTTGTTCTCAAATTCTGTCATTCCTATCTCCTCTTGATTTTTTTTCCTCCTGTTTGCTAGGTCACCTCTGTGGCTCAGGTCCTTATCATTTCTTATTACAATGAAAATAGTACCTCCTGCTCCTAACTAGTTCTGCTTCTTTCTTATCCATCTTTTCTAGTGCTTTACATAACTGTCATTCTGACATTATGATTTACTTAAAATACTTCAGAGGCTTGCTG
>JAQIFY010006462.1:0-10276 GCA_028533085.1 Varecia variegata
CTGCTCCTGCCTGGCTGGCCTCCCCTCAGGGCACGGTGTGACGCTGTCTTCAAATGATCCAAAGGTAGATTCGCTGTGACTCACATTAATGGAACAAACAGATATTTAATGAAGGCGAACTGGTTTTAAAAACATTAAATCTGTCTCTCCACAGCAGGGAGAAGCCTCTCAGGCAGGAACTGTTACCGCTCTTCAGATGGCAGCGGTTGCTCCCAGTCTGCGCCGGCCCGTGCACGGGTCTTGGGAAGCGGCACAGCGGGATGAGGAAGACGAGTGACACTGCGCAAGAACAGGGTGGCCGCTGGTGAAACGATGGGCTCCCAGTCAGAAGGAGAATTTAAGCACAGGCTGAAAGATTCACTCGCTTGACTTTTTGACCACTTGTTGTTCTTTTAGGCTTTTTCTGTTCATGTTTTATATTTAAAACTTGTTTGACTTTTTAATAGCTGATATGGTACAAAATTCAAAAGGCACAAAAAGGCAAACCGAAAAATTACTTGTTCCACAGCCAACCCTCAGTTTCTTGAGTATCCTTTAGACATACGCTATACATATACAAGCACACACCATTTCCTCTTTTACACAAATGGCAGCACGGAACACACAACAGTTCTGCATCTTCCTTTTTTCACTTAACAACAAAATCGGAAGAGAGCTTTCTCTCTCTTCAAAAAACCATGAAATATGGAAAGTCAGTGTCTTCAACATTAGGTTGTTTCCAGTCTTTTCATCTCACGAACAATGCTGCAAGTCTGTGTGGCTTTGTACACATGTACACGAATACATTACTGACACGTGTAAATTTACTACTGAAATTGCTTTCTTCAAACCAAGGTCAGCCTTCTCAGCAGCATCTTTTTAAGCAGGGATTTTCAAATTTAGTGTCTCAGAATCCCCAGGAAGCCTCGTTAAAACACAGATCACAGGGCCTCACTCCCAGAGTTTCCAGTTCAGTGGGTCTGCGGTGGGAGACCCCGGTATTTGCATGTCTAAGAACCAATCCCCTAAGGTGACACTGATGCTGCTCGTTCAGGACTGCACTTTGAAAAACCACAGCCTAAACCATTGGCCTAAACCATTGGCCCTCCTTGGCCATCTCCTGCTCTTCCTCCTCTTCTCCCTCCTTCCCTCCTTCCCCTTTCTTCTCTACGCTCACTCACCACTCGGTCCTTCTCTGGCTCCTGTCTCTCTGCATCCCCTAAATGGACAGAGTCTAAGTCCCATCCTAGACCCGGTTTTGTCCACCCTACAATTCTCTCCACGGCAACCTCATCCTTTCTCATGACTTCTATCGTCCCCTCTCTGTAAACAACACTAACTTCTCTCCTCAGCCCCACAGTCCGGGTGCTTCTTGTGCTTGCCAGTCTCTGCACGTTTGGCACCTCATTCTTCCCTGGCAGGCTCTTCTTTCCGACTTCCATGTCCAAATCCCACCTGGCCCTGAAGACACAGCCATACGCCATGTCTTTCCTGATCCCACAGAAAGGGGATCTCTCTACATGCCGAAGCACTTAGAAGTGAAGTCTGGGGGGAGCGGGGGTGGTGAGTGTGTGTGGGGGGGGGATAAAGCAAATGGTAAAATATTAACAATGAGTCAATCTAGGTAAAGAATAAGTGGTTTTAACTATATTCTTTCAACTTTTCATTTGAAATTTTTAAAAAGAAAAAATGTTAAAATAAAAAACAGAGTTGCCTCTCTTCAGAACTCTCCTAGCACTTTATCTCCATCAGAGTCACTGTCACTTTCTACCTCCTATTATGATTATTACATCTGTGCCTCAGATCCTGGCCTAGCCCAAACATTCCCTGAGAGCAGGGACCCTGCCTGGCTTATTTGTCCAGGAACCCCCACTGTGGACATGCTGTGTCAAAGGAATCATTGTATCCTTGTCAGAGAGACTAAAAGAGCTATTACTACCAGATCTTCCCAACATAAAAAGGCACCATAGAAAGAGTACATGCTTCAGAGCCAGACAGCAGAGGGTTGGAATTCCAACTATACTGTGCATTAGCTGTGCAACCTTAGCTAAGCTAGCTAACCTCTCTGGCTTTCAAATTCCTCATTAGTTAAATGAAAAATGCTACCACTTAAAATTATGAAGATTGCATAATGCATATAAAGCGTCTGGCAGGGTGCCTGGTACACGGTAATCACTGAACAAATATTAGTCATCGTGTACACATGCAAGCACCATCATTTTACGAAACCCAATCTGTAATCTAATTCTCTGCACAATACAACAATTCATACATATTAGTTATAGAGTACTAAGCAAAATTCAGGCCAGAAATCATGGGATATTCCACATTCTAACAAAAGATCAAGCTGTTGATATCTTCAGTGAGATGCTTTCCAAAAATTATTCCTGCAATAGATGAATTAACTCCAGTTTTATAGCTTTCCCTGCCATCCATTACCTTATAAAACTGGAACAAAGGCATAGCTTTGTTTAAGTTCAATACCAAAGACTCCAGCAAATGTTTACCTTTCCCTTTCAAAGCTTTTTTCACCTATACCACGCCCCACCAAACACATAAAAATGCCATTTGCCCTGCTTTGCAGTGTGTAACTCAATCTTTCAAGACCCCTCTCCCCCAAGAGCCTACCCCAACTCTATTTTTCCTTTTGAGATCATGGGATATATGCTCTCTCTAACCTTCCATAAGATGATCTGTATAAAATTGGGCCCAACTTGGGCAAAAATTTGGGGTATAACTTTTCCCTAATTGGTAACATCTATCAAACCCATATCCTCCTAGACTGTCTTGTAAGCAGAAAGAGGACTCCCCAGACAAAAACATCAGACTGCTATGGGGTAAATGGTGAGGAATAAGCAAGGTCATGGATGCACAGGGCCCTCAGGAGTGTAGTCTCCTTTAGGTAGTCCTATGGTTTTGCTTTTCATCCTAAAACTTAGTATGAACACATCTTCCTTTCTCCCTTGGTGTCCAGCAGCAGGAAGAGAATGCTGTCCATTTAGGAACATTCCTTTGGAAAGTACAATTCATGAAGAATACCAAAACCTTAGAAACTTTTTTCTAAAGTGCTTGGCACACAGTGGGGTCCAGTAAAAATTGTTTAGGCATTTTAGACCAAAAAGAAATGTTGGGAGAAAGACAGAAAGGGAGAGAGAGAAGGCAGGGAGAGAAATAACAAATTTGAGACAACTTAATGAATTTGCCATGGTTTGGTGCTGAATTTCAAGCCAGCCTTTTCATTAGCATAACATTATTCTTCACCCATAGATTGAATAATCTGCAGTGTACAAGAAGTTAAAAAGCCTACATTTTCTCCAATTTACTGCCTTTCATGGGCTATGGTCAAAGCCCCGCAGTTCTACCATCCTGTCTTCTGAGCTACCAAAATTGAGATAATGAGGCCCAAGAGACTATTTTTCCTCTCCAGAGGCAGCTGATGGAGCAGAAAGCTAGGCTTGGCTTACTGGCCTCGAAAAGACAGCACTGGGAGGAGAAGGGGCTGACCCACGCAGTGAGATGAGGAAGAGACCTGGGTCTTCTGCGGAAATAGTAAGTCTCCCTATATGACAGCTCTAGTTACATCTCACAATACGAGGAGTGGTCACATGTAGTCACCAGGATCCAGGCCACATCAAATACAGCCTTAACTGCAGGGCAGCTGCAGGGCAGTGCTGGGGCAGTAAATCAACTTCATTTTCTTCCTTAAGGATGGATTTACAAATATCGATGAGACTGTTTTACTCTCAGCCTGCACTTTTCATTCCCTTCTCTGCCGGCCAACTCATCTTAACACATACATACACATCCATGTTTCCATCCCTCAGACTCACTCTCAGTTCTTAGATGATATCTGCTTGGTATTAGGCAAAATCAGACAGGAAGACAATAAGGCAAAACTACCTAGGGAAATAGGGCCCAGAGGAAATATCAGTATGTCCCCTCATTGTGCATTTTCTCATAGTTTACATGCAAATCTCTTTTGTAAACCCAATTCATTTGAAGCATCCAAAAGGGCCCAAACTTAGAGGAACCTATCTATAAAATGAGCATTGGCGTATGCATAAGTATTCATTTCCAATTTACCAGCTTAGTAAATGTGAGTAGTTGTTCACTGAATGTCTTAAATTGCACACATAGAGCAGATAGTCATTGCATTCCTTCTGCAACCCTCATTTTCTCTGATAATAATCCTCATCCATGTGTTGGATTTTTTTTAATACTGTGCTTCTTGCATGGTTTTGCGAAGAAGAGTAAAGAACAGCCTCCACTATTTATAACAGAGAAATATATATAAAAGAAAGATGCACAGAAATAATGTAAATGAGTATAAAAATGAAATTCAGGATACCAGGGAAAGGATGCAAAGAGAGATGGGGAAAATGGAGAGTAAATGTGTAAAGGCACAGAGAAGAAAACACTGATGTATCTCAGAGTTGTAATATTAGAAGGCATGCACTGATCTTCAGAATGAAGTAATAATCATGCAGAGGAGCTCACTAATGTCAGGCTAATCTACACACACACACACACACACACACACACACTCAGTTGGAGGAGGGCAAGAAATGCTCAGTCTCGTGTCCATTCTGGTCAATGATATGCATGATATGAACAAGTAATGTATTAGGGCCTGCGGTCCCCAAGCCCCAGGGATTGGCTGAGCACCGGTACAGGTTGCTGGCCTGTTAGGAACTGGGCTGCACGGCAGAAGTGAGCAGCGCTGGGTAAGCTAATGAAGTGTATTTACAGCCGCTCCCCATCGCTGGCATCACTGAATAAGCTCCACCTCCTGCCAGATCAGCTGCAGCATTAGATTCTCATAGGAGCACAAACCCCACTGTAAACTGAGCATACAAGGGATCTAGGTTGTGCGCTCCTTATGAGAATCTAATGCCTGATGATCTGAGGTGGAGCTGAGGCAGTGATGTTAGCACTGGGGAGTGGCTGCCAATACAGATTATCATTAGCAGAGAGATTTGACTGCACAATAAATGTAATGGGCTTGAATCATCCCCAAACCATCCCCCTGCCCCCCTCCAGTCAGTGGAAAAACTGTCTTCCACAAAACCAGTCCCTGGTACCAAAAAGGTTGGGGACCACAGCTGGGGCAACAAAAGACATGGACAGGGAGAGCTGTATGAGCTGGAATTGCTGCACCAGCAAGCCCATCTTTGCGGGGATGGGCATGGGGTGAGCGTGGTGTGAGGACGGGGCAGGTGGCAAAAGCAGGGTGACCCAACTGAACTGCTTTGCTCAAGGAAATGGGGCTGACCACTCCTTTTCTTTCTGGACTCACACAAGTTGTACCCTATAGATTTCTTGAAGAACGAAAATCACAGCATGCTTTAGTCTAAAAAAAAAAATTCAGATTTCCTGCTGTTGGGATGGTTAACAGCATAGGTTCTGGACTCAGAAGGACCCAGCTTCCAAATCTACTTTTCCATTTGCCCAATCTTGCAGTGCCTGGTATGTCGAAAGCTTATACATAGTGGAATCAGAATCTGAGATGCATAGAAAATTTTTCCATGATATCTCTTAGCCTCTCTTGCTCCCTAGCCCACTCTGACCAGCTCTCAGCCCTGCTCACCCTCAATCTCATCACAAAAATTTGTTGACAGATATGAAAACATAGGCTATATGTGTGTCCTTCGCTCTTTTTAAAATTGCAACAACTCCCTACCTGGAAGGTCCTCCCAACCCCAAAATGCAGGAAGAACATCCACTGATGATCTGGCAAAGCAGAGGGCTGGATGAGCCAACCCCCCTAAGCCCCCTCCTGCAACTCAACACCCAGGGTGGAAGAAGGGGCAGGTAGACACCTCTCGGGAAGGTAATCACTCTACTTCTGAAAGCAGAGGTGCTGGGCTAGAAAGTAGCAAAGAATAACCCAGGGAGGCAGAGTTTCATATTATTGAATTATGATAGATTTTTCTAAATATCACAGGACGGGGGATAGGCCAGTAGTGGACTTATTTGTTTGCTTCCTTATTTAGCGGTGATTATAGTGAATATTTTCACTGAATCAAGGTCATTTCAAAAGGCTTGGTTGCAGAGTGATTAGCAAAAGTTTCATGGAAAGAAGCCTCCTTCATCTTATGTAGTTTATAAACCATAGAAGGGTAAAGTGTAAAGATGGGGGTTTGCTGTTCCAGTGAAAAGACGCAAAAAGGAAACCTGCTCCTCAAAGTTAGCACAAAGCATTAATGCTCAAGTAATTCTTCTCTGCAGTCACATGAGACAAGTCTTTGTAGCACACCAAGGCTGGTTTAATCTTGAAATCATTGTGAACAGAGAAAACAGGAGTGGACAAAAATAAGGGGCCCAGTTTCAAGAATCTCCTTAGAAATCTGGGAGAAAGGGAAGCCTGTAATTAGGGCCTGCTGCACTCCTATTCTGGGGGTGATGTCATCGCCTGGAGAAAGGCAGTGCTCGGTGCCAGGAACCTGAGCTCACAGCGCTTCAATAACTCAATAGGGTCTCGCGTGGGAACTCCTTGTCGTGGTGATTAGTGACCAACATATCGACTTTTTAGGTACCACTGTTCAGCTAAGGAGAGACAGAAAATTAAAATATCCTTGTAAATGGGAGTCATGTGAGAGAATGTGGCACAGAAGTCCTCCCATTAGAATCATAGGGATGGGACCTTAATCACCGGTCCACACCCCTACACCCTGCCAGACACACCCACACTTCCCACCGTTTAAAAAAAGCTCAACAGGCGAAGTCAAAAGCCAGGACTAGAATCTGGTTGTCTGAACCCCATTTCAGAGCTCTGTGCTGTGCCACCTGGCTCTGTCCACCATCAATTCCCGAACTGTGGCAGTGTGGACACTCAGAACCTCACCCACCTACACATCAGAAACTCAGGGACACCTGTTCACGCTACATGGGCTTCCAGGCTGCACAGACCCGAGGGCAAAAGCAGGTCCTGGTGGAGACTGCTTGTGTCATTGTGCAGAACGACACTGTGGCACAACCAGCAAAACCGGTTCCAGCCGGAAGAACTGAGCAAGAGTTCTGCCAGAATAAGGCTGCAATTGGCACCCTGCAAACCTGGAATTAATCCCCAAACCTCATTCTAACTAATGGTTTTAACACCTTCCCTGGCCAAATGGTTTCCTATAATTAAATTAAATTGAATGGTTAGAGTTTCATGTCCTTTCCTTTTTTCTGGTCATGCTACATGACAGAAAGATATAATGTAAGTCAGCAACAAAAGAAAGAAGTAGGAGCATGCTCTGGAAAAGTCTACAAACCTTATCATCAGGACTTGATTATACATCTGTGGCAAGACTACCAAATACTGAACTGGTTCTTTGTTTGTTTTAAAATAAATGCATCAAAACTTAAATATCCACATAAAGCTGTCCTTTAACATAATCATCTTGGGAAGACAAACAGTTTTCTCAAATGATGCTGCTGAGGCTTAAAGCATATTTGCATTGGGTCTCTTCTGGCATTGCCTGCTTCGAAGATGACTTATAAAACCTTATGCAAAAAAAAATCTCATTTTTAACCATCAATGGTATAATACAACTTATTGATATGCATTCACATTTAGATCCAAGTGGTTTCCAGTGTTTTTTTAAAACACCCTCAAAAATCAAGATTTACCACTAACTGTGGGTATGCAAAAGGATGTCACAGCATCTCCCTCCAATGGTGGTGACAGAAGTCAGCCTCTGGCCTGTCACTATTGCAGCACTCTGAGAACTGACTGAAGGAACCAAGGGGCCAGGAAATGATGCTGCCCTGCTCACCCGTTTCTCTGAGCCACAGGGTGGGCCGAGCTTACCTCTGGTTTCAACCTCCATTGTGTCACCACGTTCCCCACCACCAAAAGCCAATGAAGATCCAAGCTGCATCTCAGCTGTCTGGGGGGATGTGGTCGGGCACGAAAACTCAAATGTCTACCAGGGCTAGGAAGGCAAAGTTCCAGAATGGGGAAGGCTAGGGAAGGCAATAAAGAGGGCAGCAGCCAGTACTGCAAAAGAACCGCTCATTTCCTTGCAAACACTCGGGCCCATGGTTGCCAGAATCTTTAATTATCCAAAAGATCTAAAAATTTGGTTTTAAAACATAAGAATCTTTTGATTATTAAATGTGAGCTAAAAATGTTAAAATTTGAAATATTTAAGTACATAAGTGCATAATACACACACACATACATGCATTCTGTGCACCATATAAAGGCTTTAAGTCACAAGTTTGTGTCCTCTGACCACACAAACCTAAGTACCATGCGACACTGACGGGGACCCCAGGCCTGAAGCCTACAAGAGATTTCTGTGTGGATGTTACCAGTAGGAATCTGAAAGCAAATGAACTGTTCCTGAAAGTCCACCATATGAAAATCACAAAAAATTCCACTGTAAGAGGAATGCCTTTTACTTCTTGTTTTGTTGAAAACCTTTTTTACAACAATTCGATTTTGTTTTTGTAGTCTGAGTGTTATAAAATCAATCATATTTTAAAGACATGTCTTAGGCTCTGCAGATAAAAAACAAAAATCCTCTCAGCCTCCCTAATGAAGTGGATTTAACTTTTATGATTTTTCTTTTAAGCGCCCCCCAGCAGTTTGGAGAAAATAATTTGGAACTATTTTTTTATTACTTATTAATTAACCCAGACATCAAACAATTGCAACAACCAATAGTCACTAAAAATAAATATATTAATGAAATAAAACAAATTTTGCTACAATATGCAATACATCAAAGCATATGTGAGCTTAAACTTGCCTGCCTGGAACACACATGTACACATGTGCACACATGTGCGTGCACATACAGACCCACACACACACATGTAGACAAGAAAAGTAAGCTCCTACATATGGTCAATGAGTGGAACAGCATGAACTGGGCTAAAAGGTCAACTCAACCCAAAATTAATTATCTCACTGGTTTACCGCAGAGCCTGAAGCCTCCAGTGTTAAACTGTCCCTTCTAATTCAGGCATTTTCTTTTAAAGGTCCCCACCGAAATGCAACAGTTAACACATTCATCCACTAGCACTCATTATCTCAGACTGCATGATAACGAAAATTATGGTGATGATCACAGCTTGCATTTATAGCTGGCTTTAACACTGATAAGACTCTTCCCGTTGCACAATTCCGGTTTCTTCCCAGTGACTCTGAGGTAGGTCCTGGTCCCGCCTCTCCTAAGTCACAATTGTACAGATATTGGTTCCCAGGCCTCCCTCCCCAGAGCACTGGGCCATCGGGCATCACACCCTCAGCATGACGCTGGGTGTGGCAGAGACATGCGGAATGTGGGTTTGTCTGCTTTGTTTTGTTTTGAATGGGGGAACCAAGGCCCAGGGAGGCCAGATGACTTGCTAAGGCTTCTGACCCACCCTGGTGCTGTGCCACCACACAGACCGCCTCTTAGCCCCGCAGTCTGGCCTCTCAGAGAACAGGGCCCGAGGAGGAAGGGCGAGTGTTGTCTGCACGGAGGAAGCGTCAGGCAGGAACAGAGGAAAGGTGCGACAGCCCAGAGCACCAGAGTCTCGATGTTCCCAGGAGGAGAAAGGGGCTCAGGCAGCTGAGGGGATTCATATAAAAAATGCTGAAAGCATTTTATGGCTTGGACGGGGAACTTTAAATGCAGGTGGAGTGGACCTCAGAGCCAAGCTCTGCCTGCAGTTCCGTGTGGGCCCCCATCTTGCATCCTGCGGCGAGGCCTGCTTCCTTCCGTGGGAGGCCCTGAGCCACTGGAACCTTCCCCAGGCTGTGCTGGCACTCGGAGTGTCACTGCTTGCCCATTTGGGTCACCTTTCCTGGACCTACAGGCAGTTTCATCTACATTGCTTTATATGTGAGTGAAATGAGACACTGAGCAATTCATCTTCTCCTATAGTCATGCCTGCAAACTCCCAACTCACTTCCTTGCTCACCCAGCCTTCCCACTGCCCACAGACAATAAGGCATTGACCAGAGTTGTTTGCATTGACCTTTTCATTAGTTTGAAGACAAAGTCTTGCTACACCCTACTAGAGGGTATGCAAGTGAAGCAGAAAGCAAGCTTAGGTTTCATCTGGGACCTTCCCTTAAATGCAAAATCAAAGAGACTCGTGGCTGGAAAGCAAATCTGGGTATTAATGAGCCCACTTCCTTATCCAAACCAGGGCAACAGTGCAAGTCTCTCCTTAGGGCTACCTCACCAGAGATTTTACCCGTGCACTTCTTAGCCATACTGGCACCCAGAAAAATACAAAAAGGTTAAGCAACCAACTTTGACAGAAGTGGCTCAAGGTCACAGTGGTGGCTGCACTCGAGTCAGTGAAGCTCAGA
>JAQIFY010006463.1:0-10275 GCA_028533085.1 Varecia variegata
GAAGGAAGGAGGGAAGGAGGGAAGGAAGGAAGGAAGGCAATATCTTCCATGGACCAAGTGAGTCATTTAGACAGAAAATATTATTACTCCTAAAACTCAAATACTCTTTAGCCAGGCAAAGGGAAAACAAGATCAGATAGCATGCTGGTATGTTTAGTCTATAGGTGGCTTTTAATAAATCTGGAGATTTGTAATTACTGAGTTAACCAATCACTAGCTATATGTCCATCATCCTCATTTTATAAAGAAAAAACTAAGGAATATTGGTCAAATAAGTGGCCTCACATTCTAAATTGACTTTAGACAAAGAGCTCTTTTACTCCTGTCCTGTTGCTTTAAATCTTGGACCCAACGTTTCCCAAATACAGTCCCGTGGGTCTCTTTTGTTGTCTACTTCACCAAGCAAAAGTGGGCAGGACCTCACCAAGCAAAAGTGGGCAGGACCGATGGAAATTGTGTGTCCCTTTATTTAATAATACCTATCACTACAAACTCCGTGCCAAGGCCTCTACCAGGCACTGGGGACACAGCGCCCTGTCCTGTAAGAGCTCATGTTTTAGAACAGCCAGTTGCCCCACCCCAAACCATTGGCGGTTGGCCCATCAGTAGTGTCAGCGTCTGTGCACCCAATTAGCCAAGAAAGCTTTCAAACCTGCTTAAGGAGCAAGGAGAGAGAAAGAATAAATACCTGGAATTGAACGGGCCTGTGATTTTAGTCTATGAATTTGAGCAACTTTGGGGAGAAATACGTTAGACATGGAAAACAAATGTGAACTGTGTCCACATTATTTTTTCTTGCATCATATTTAACAATCATTTCATCTATAAAAAATGTCTTTCCAGAGAAAATCTCCAGATTTATTAGAAGCTGCCTATAGCCTAAAGCCAGGCAACCTGAAGTCACTCCTACCCATATTTTGCTATCAGACTTGTAGCCAACTTCCTGCAGGTCCCACGGCAGAGGGCTGTGGCCTCGTGACAAATCCCTTCCCTCTCCTAAGACACAGGAAGGGCAGGCCGTGCTCGGCACTCCCGTGGGGGAGGACGCCGGGAGCAGGCCCAGTGCTCTCGGGCTCTTCCCCGTCTCCTCCACGTCTCCAGGTACGATGTAATAAGTACATCACTCTCTTCCCAGTTCCAGCCTCCAGGTGACACAATTGTTCCAGGTCGGCCTGGCTACCGCAGGGCCACGCGCTGGCGCTTGGCTGGAGTTTTACAGGGGGAGCCACGTTCCCACTAAGCTCGTGTGGGGTAGAAGCCAGCACTCCTGCCCGGCCATATGAACAGCCTCCCTCATCCTCCACCCCGGGACTTCCCAGACACCTGTGGGAAGGTCCTCAGCAAGGGCGAGGTTGTCACACTGTGCCTGACACCCAAGGCGCTCCCCACCCGCCAGGCTCCTCAGACAGCAGGAGGGGCTTAAACCTGTAATTTCGCATCTCGGTTAGCAGGTGACAGGCTCCTATAACATGGCATCCATATGGCGTCACCCCTTCTGTTGAGCACAATTTTAGGGCAAGATTCATACCACTTCTCTCTGAGCTCAAAATAGATGCCCAAAATTGGGATAGAATTTACATAAGTTGGCAGAGGAGACTGTGTTCAATTAAAAAGCTTTTGTTGCCAAGGAATTTTTTTAGTTGATACATATGCTCCTTTATTGCAGTCCTGTGGGGGAACAATTTTGGGTTTCTCTCCCACGCCTCCTTCTCCCCACTCACCCCTTCCCTCCCTTAATAAATAGGAGGGGTGGGCGCCTGCCCGGGAAGCTAATCCCACTCTGCCGTCACCGTAATGCAACTGGCTGTGTTTCCAGTTGCACTGACACTGAAGCACACATTCAAAAACATAAAACATGTTTTTCCAATCATGAAATAATACTGTTCTTGGGCAAAAATTTGAGAAACAGAAAAGTATAAAGGAAGAAAAAATTCATTGGCAATTTTACCATTCAGAGAACTTTTAACACCTCGGAATATTTTCTTCCAGCCTTTACTGAAACTGTGTATATTCACATAAATTTGGGATTGTAACATATAAATACTTTTGCATCTTGGCATTTTTGTTGAACATTGTGTCATAATATCCTGAGCATTTTTCTATACCAAGTACGTTTCAGAAACATCACCCATAATGGCTGAACTATACAGTATTTAACTGTTTCTCCATTTCTGATAGTTGTTATTTCTAATTTTATTGCTATCTCTACATAGATATTGCTGCAATTAACAGCCTTGACTCTTTGTACACACTTCATCTTACTTCTTTAGAGCAAATTTGCATGGGTGGGGATTTGAGGTACGTGTTCCAGGCAGAAGACAAGGTGCCCTGAGGGATTAATTCACGCACTTTTCACAATCCCTGCTTAGCGTCAGAAATGGTATCAGTGCTAAAGAAAGTAATTTGGCTGTTGAGCATTTTCCTGTGGGAAGCAAGATAGCCCTGGGTCAGACGTCTGTTGTTTTGCCTGTTCCGTGTCCATTCCCCGTTTCCGTGGAAGAGTGCACCTCCGTCCCACTCTCCACTCCCGTGACTCAGGTGGCGGTTACTGCGCCACCACCTTGGGATTCGGGGGTGGCCGGTCAGATCACAGTGAAGGGCGGGATGTGGATTTTCGTCCAGATCCACAGGACAGAGGCTCTGTCCCGAGATTGCCGTGCAGGTGGACACGAGTCCAGCAATCTCTGCTCTCACGCGGGAAGAGTCCACCCACTATCGACTCAACGGGCAACAGAACAGAGTGAGGATATGGAGGTGGGTAGATTCCTGGCAACATTTATGAGCTCTGATCTACCTGTGCCTGAAGCTAGCAAAATGACCCCACAGATTTTGCACTTATGTGAGCCATGAAATCCCCTTTATTATTTAAGATGATTTGAATTAATTTTCCACTGGGCACAACGCAGAGCTTTGGGTTTGTCATACCTGTGTCCTCTGCAAATAGGCCAGTGGAAGCCACGTGGTTACCCGAGGCCTGCTGGGAGTGGGGCTCTGTGCTACCCTCTGCCAGTGAGACTGCGGTGAAACCAGCCCTAGCAGTCTACAAGCTTGAGGTCTGGTGAGGCAACAGGGAAAGAACACAGAAAACAAACCAGGGGACACAGGGCCATGAGGGAGGAACCACTGGATGTTTCAGAGGATGGGCAGATCATGTTTTACTGAAAAGAATCAAAATCATGTTGTTACGGTGGGATTTAATTTGAGCCTTGAAACGTTGGTAGAATTTTCACATGTGGAGATGGAGAATAAGGGGCTAGCACAGCAGCCCAGCACAACCTGAGCGAACTGGCAGAAGCGAGAACATGCTAGCGGTAGGCTAATGGTGAGTGTGGAGACCCAAAGGGACCTTTGCCTGTCCTGGTCAGTGTCAATGTCAACAAGCCATTTACCTGAGGAGGGAGCTGGCCATCTCCTGTTGTGCATCATTATGGAGTTATAATTGGCCTAAACTACATCTTGCAATGACATATTTCAACTATTTTCTCACCTACTAAACTGAAGGCTCCTTGAAGCTGGGCATAGTCTTTACTCCATACCCCAAGCCCTGCATTCTGTGGATGTTCCCAAAAGACTCATTGACCAAAGCGTAGCTTAAAGCTAATTGTAATGTTCACTGGACAGAATCTAACAAACGTTAAGAGAAAACACCCTCACCTGGTGTAAGTACCTTTCCTTGGAGGTAGGGTGGGCAAGTGAGCACATTAGTTCTTTTAAACCACTAAATGCTCTGCCTCTGATAACCAAATGTCTTTTATTTTCCAAGATGACATTCCTGACCCACCACGCAAGACCTAAAAAAGCACCTCTCTTGCGAGTCAGAACTCAATACCTTATTTGGCAAATTCATGTGGCGACTTCACTTTGTTTGTTCTTCTATTCCTTTGAGCTAGCCACACTCCCTGCCCCTCTCCTCTCACGCCTTTCTCAGATGCTCCTCATACAGCTCCTCCAACACCTGACCAGCTATGAAGCTAACTGGTGGGTTTTCTGGACAGAATTCTCTGGCTCAGGGTTTCCCAAATGCTCCTGATCATGATAATTACTTGGGGTGCTTGGTAAACATGCAGACTACAGAGTCTCACCTTTGGAAATCCTGGTTCTGTGGGCTTGGACTGGGGCCCAGAAATCACAGTTCTAGAAAAGCACCTGCAGTGATGCTGTGGGTCAGTCGAGGAAACCTGCAACTCCAAGGAGCTATTCTGGCTGCAGCATGTTCATTAATCATAGTCATAAGCAACTAGATAACTCGCAGGAAAGTAGTCCTGTAAAGTGGGAAGATCACTGTCAAGGGAGTTAGGTATCTTAGACCCTAGATCCTGCCTCTAACACTCACCAGCAGGGTGATTTTGATTAAATTATGGAACCTCTTTGAACTTGTAGTTCTGCCTTTGTCAAATAAGGAAGGCACTAACTACTTGCCCCTTTCCCTCCACAGACTCTAACAGATAACCCATGTAAAAGTGTGTCATTTACGGGAGGAATTTTCAGTTCACAGTCTTGGCTGCGAGCAAGAGCCATAGGATGATGCGTTTGATGGCAGAGATAAGCCTCACCATGGTGACCAGTGATTTGTAAATATTAGCTCCACGACCACTCATTGCGTGCTTGTCCTATTTTGTGCCAATACAACAAAACTCGAAGGTCGTCTCAATAAATAACAATTAGCATTTATTGAGCACTTACTCTACACCAAGCATAATTCCAGATTAATTATTTAGATTGATCAATTTAATCCTCACAACAACACTATGAAATAAATTCTACTTCTGTTTCCATTTGGTAGCTGGGGAAACTGAGATATAACCAAGGTAGAGTTAAATAACCTACCCAAGGTACAACTGAGGCGTATTTAAATAACCTACGAAAGGTCACATGGCTATCAAGGAGCGAGTTTGGCTGTGAATCCAGACAATCTGGCACCAGAGCCCCTATTTCTGCCCCACTTCAGCACGTGATTTCTCAGGATCACGAGTGGACCCCACAACAATCAGCAAGACACCCAGAGTCTGCAGTCATTGATTCCATTCCCCCTCTAAAAAATGCCACAGGTGGTAGTTTCCTATAGAGCACTGGTTGGGATCTATTCACCTTCTGTGGAGCTCAGCCTTACCCCAAGTGTCTCGCAATCATTTTTGCAGAATATTGGAGCTTGATGGAATGTTAGCAAACTTTCAGTCTTGGTGGGTCTCAAACTAGAGGCCCATTACCAAATGTACCCTGCAAACTTGTGGTACGCATGTTTTTGGAAAGAGAACCCCTGCGTTTCTGAATGGCACTCTGGCATCGTCTACACCAGGCCATTTCACGCCTGTATTACCTGTCTAGCTCCTACAGAGACTTGGATGTGCTCCTTTAATCCAGCCCCACCCCTCTAAGAGGAAACAGTGAGCCCAGACACATGAAATGAAATTGCCAGAAGAAAATGAGAGGTTGAGTCTGGAATCGATCACAGCCTCCCAGTCCCCAGATCAGGGCACTTCCCAACCACACGAGGGGCGACCCCAGCAGCATCTGGCCATCCAGACAAATCAGGAAGCACAGCAAGAGAGAGTGTGAGGAGAGCTGGGGTCCTTCCTGGTCCCCTCCCGGTGGACTTCTCCTCTGCTCCAGTGGAGGCCGGGACAGGGCGGGAGCAGCCACTGCCCAGCAGCCGGGTCAGCTGCAAAAAACGGCACCTGGGAAGCCAGAAAGGGCTTGAAAGGGCCCCGCCCACCCAAGGAGGCAGGAGAGGTGAGGCTGCCAATGCGATTGTGGTGCTTAATTGGAGCCAGCAAAGAAGAATGCAAGAGTCGCCCGCTCTCTGGCCCAGGAAGAAAGGAGGAGGGAGGGCACTGCACAAAGCCCCGCTCCCGGCTGCGTTCAGGTTGCCGTCTCCCAGAGGCTTGTAGCTCGGGAGAACTTTTAATAGAAATCTGCGGAAAGAAATGGGCTACAGCTGTTTGCCTTGATAAATATATTTTATGCTACATGCCTCAGCCGCCATCTGTTTGCTGATACGAGCACTTCTTCACAGCAACTAAGGAGAAGTCATCAAAAGGCATAGTAGGAGTTGGGCTTGGGAGCAGGTAGGGAGGAAGGTAGGACAGGGGAGCTGTCTTCAGGCTGAAAGGGGCGGCCTGGGGGCAAAGAAGGTGGGGTGGGCACAGAGATGGGGGTGACCTGGCAAGTCAAACAGCCCAGGCCCGGCACTCCTCAGGGGCTTTGCACGGTCCTCAGGCCTCAGCCTCCCCTCTCTCCACACCTGCCTTTGGCCTCTGAAACTTAAACCAAGATGATGACAAGAATTACAGCGGTGCCCACCTCCCTGCCAGCACTGGCCCTGGTCCATGGTGCCCATGCCCAGAGGCTCCTGGCAGGAGCAGCTCCTCACCTAAGTCAGCCCCAGGCAGCGAGGGGCCCCCATTCCCTGCACCCGACTCCCCTGTCCACTGAGCACACCTCCCAACTCCTCTGACCCCGGCTGAATGCCCGACACGGACAGGCGCAGAGACGAATGAATGCCCCTGCAGGCAATGCCACCGAGTCTGGGACCAGAGCAAATCAGGGAGGAGTTTTGGAGCCCTCTGCCAAGCCCTGTGGCCACACAGCTGCCCAGCCCTGTAAGGACTAGAGAAATGGTCCCCATGTGCTTAGAAGGATGTAAGGGAGGAAGGACTGCCCATGCTGGCACTCTGAAATATGTTCATGAAAAGCAACAGATTTGCTTGCTCTTGAACCATCAAAGCAAGAGAACACAGGGTTGCCTTAAGAGAAATCAGCATCCACGGGGAACAGTTGAGATATTTGGAGATTTCTGCTTTTTGAGTGCAGAGCCTTTGCGAATTTGTCTTCCTTCCTCCCTTCGGGAAAAGTGTGAGAGGCCAGTGTGAGTCACGGCTGTCCTGAGTGGCTCCTGTTTCTGGCATCCTGTGGCATCAACTACCCGTCTCCGCCCACTTCCCAGCCCCCTGCCGTTCTACTCAGAGAAACTCGCCCACCTGGAAGTGGAGTAAGCATGCGTCCATCCCATAGGAAGAAACTGAACCCCAGGCACCTCCCTGGCCCCTTCTCTTCCCTCTGCCCTGCGCTGAGTCACTGCATCGGGGAGGTCACCGCTCTGACCTCTCCCGTTGGCAACACGGGGCCAAAGTGTCAAGACCAGCTGCTTCCCAGCACCTCCTGCCTTCCCCACCGGGGCTGCGAGCCACTAGGCAGGGCCGGCGGGGAGCAGGCTTTGCTCCTGGGGGCAGAAAGCTGCTCTCATTCCCGGCTGTGAGGACCAAATGGGCAGCTCAGAGCCACGCCAAAGCGCAGGAAAATGCATCTCTGAAGGGAGGCTGCATAGCTGAAAAGGAGGCACAAGCTTCCAGAAACATATTAGTCAAAAACAAACTGGACCAAGCACCTGCTGCTTGGTGCCACCTCCTCCCAAGGACGTGGGCAGGGTGAGTGCTGGTGACATGCTTTGAGACACTCTGGCAGAAGGCGCTCAATCATTGTGTACTGAGCATTGTGATTTCGGGTCCAAGAAACCGAGTGCTTTGGACGAGCTTCAGAACTGCGGGCTGTTAGCGGAGTCGGAGCAAGCCTCGGGCCGCAGCGAAGCACCAGCCCCTGGTATTAATGAGTGTTTCCATGGCACTTGATATTTTGCAATTATCTTTTCTAACACGTCGCCTCAGCAGAAGTAGCAGGCCAAATGTAAATCCTCCTGCCCTCCCCTCTGCCTGCCCGCTTGTGAGGAAGGAGCCCTGGCTCCCCGCACACCGTGAGAGGAGACGGGGTTGCCGTGGAAGGGTCCCCGCTCACCTGCTGGCTCCATGCCCACCTCTTTATCCACTCTTCTGCCCACATTTCAGGACCGGCTCAAGACGCACTCCATCCATCCACAAAGCCACTCATCCATGCAGCACACCTGTGTCGAGCGCTTACCGTGTGCCGAGCACCAAAGATACAGCAGCGAATGAAACAGGAAAAAACGCCGGTCCTCATGGAACTCACATTCAATTAGGAGTCAGATAATAAGCAGGTAAATATGTAACGCTGTGAATACAAGCAAAGCCAGGTCAGAGGTAGACAGTAGCTGGGAGGGACAGTATTCTATCTAGCAGCCAGAGCCTGAGCTCTGAGCAGGAATCCGAGTGACATGAAGAAGCCAGGGGGGCGGGGACCAGCGTGTGCACAGGCCCTGCGGTGGGAGCAGAGTGCAGTGTTGGGAAACATCAACAGGGCCAATTTGGTTGGACTGAAGCCCGTGTAGGGGGTGTGTTGTCATGGCAATATGTGTGGCCCAAGAGGCAGCAGGGACTCTGCTCAGGTGCCGTCTTCTCCAGATGCTCCAGCCCAGCCAGAACCCCCTTCTCTGAACGCCTGTATCACCCCTGCCCCACGCAGTTTGTTTGGACCTTGTCTGACACCCGTTTTGTAGCTTCAGCATTTGATGCAATTGTGTTTTCTTTTCCCAGTGCAGTCTGAGCTTCTCCAGATTCCCTTCCAGATCTCGGTGTCTTTTCTGGACCAGAGGACTATCCCTCCATCCCTCCTTTCTGCCATCCTGAGCTTCCTTCCGTTGCCTCCTTGAAACCAAATGCCATGGATGAAACGCGCCTCGCCAGCTATGTGGGCCTGCGATCCACCCAAGCACTCGGCGGCACTTTCGTGTTTAGCTTTGATTTCAACCAGACGAGAGTTCCACTGCTCAGATTGATCTTAAACAGCAGTCCATCTTGTGAGAAGGCATCTATTCACTCAGCAGTCATTGAGTTGTCCGTTTAACTTTATTTTAACCTGCTCCGTGCCGGACACTGTGCCGGGCGCCGGGACTGGGGAGAGGGACAAGGCGACAGCAAGTGCGGCGGGCAGACAGGTCACAGTGAAGGAGCCTTCACAAGCGCCAGCGGGAAGTGCCACTGGCCGCTGCGACAGCACAGAAGACAATGCTGATAATGCTTGAGTCTTCCTGGAGAAGGCAAGGAAGGCTTTCCAGTGGGGCTGACATTACAGGGAGGTATTGAAGGACGTGTAGGAGTTTTCCAGACAGAGAAGGGAGAGCGCGACATTAGAACAGAAGTTCTCGGCAGGGGCTGATTTGCTCCCAGGGGACATTTGGCAACGTCTGGGCATATTTTTGGTTGCTATGACTGAGGGCAAGGTAATTCCACTGGACTCTAATGAGTGAGGTCAGTTGCTAAACACTCTACAAGGCAGAAAACAGTCCCCCAACAAACAATTACCTGGCCCAAAATGCCCACGGTACTGCCAAGTTTGAGAAACCCCGCGTTAGAAGTGAAGGGAGCACATGCACAAAGGGGCCCAGCGTGGAACTGGCCTGTGGGGTCAGAAGCGTCCAGCAGGGCCAGAGGACAGTCGAAGTTTGGGTGTGAAGCAGAAATACAGGGTGAACGAAGGCAGTGACTGGAGATGGGGCTGGAAACGCAGGTTTGAGCCGGAGAGATAAACGCCTCACGTGACGAACTATGATGTCTGCTCCGTGGACAACAAGGGCCGACGGCAGGGAGGCTGGCGTGGGTGGATGCAGCTCCGACCACTGAGCCCGCTGCGCACGAGCCTCACTGCTTCGTCACCGCCAGTGAGAGCGAGAAACGCACAGAGCAGACACGGCAATTTCTACTCCCCAGATCTGGAAACAGCAACCCATGCTCGGAAAGGGAAGCTTCTGGCCCACGATCACCCCAGGGACAGTCACAACAGAGTGTGCATACGCCAGTGTCCACCTGCCTCACTGCTGGGCCAGTGACCCATGAGCCCAGTCTCTGCCCGTCTGGGCTCCAGCCGGGCTGTGAATGCAGCCGGCGTCCACGGACCACCGCCCGCCCAGGGGCACCGCATGTCTGAGCAAGGCAATGGCCAGATAAGACCCTCTGGGGTCAAGTGGATTGAATCCATTCTTCTACTCACTGGCACGTGCTGGGTCCCAGAAAACACGCTTTAATTACCTCTAGAGAACAACTGAGCATTAGCTGACCTTTCCTCTTTTTCCTTTCCTTTTCTTCCTCTCCTCTCCTCTCCCCTCCCCTCCCCTCTCTTCCTCTCCCTTCCCTTCCCCTCCTCGCCTCTCCCCTCCTCTCCTCTCTCCTCCTCTCCCCTCTCCTCCTCTTCCCTCCTCTCTCCTCCCCTCCTCTCCCCTCCCCTCCTCTCTCCTCCTCTCCCCTCTCCTACCCTCCTCTCCCCTCCTCTACCCTCCCCTCCTCTGTCCTCCTCTCCTCTCCCCTCTGCTCCTCTCCCCTCCCCTCCTTCCCCTCCCCTCCTCTCCCCTCCTCTCCCCTCTCCTCTGCT
>JAQIFY010006464.1:0-10275 GCA_028533085.1 Varecia variegata
GGACAGCACCCAGGGGGGGACAGCATCCAGGGCAGGGACAGCACCCAGGGGAGGAAGGACAGCACCCAGGAGAGGATGGCAGCACCCAGGGCAGGGGGACAGCACCCAGGGGAGGGACCAGCACCCAGGGGAGGAGGGACAGCACCCAGGGCAGGGGGACAGCACCCAGGGGAGGTGGGCAGCATCCAGGAGAGGACAACAGCACCCAGGGCAAGGGGACAGCACGCAGGAGAGGACGGCAGCACCCAGGGGAGGAGGGACAGCACCCAGGAGAGGATGGCAGCACCCAGGGCAAGGGGACAGCACCCAGGGGGGGGACAGCATCCAGGAGAGGACGACAGCACCCAGGGCAGGGGGACAGCACCAAGGGGAGGCAGGAAGTGCCAGGGCAGGGGACAGCACGCCCCTGTTGTTCCAAACTCATTGGGATGGGCTCTGCAGCTCCCTCCAGGGACTGGACATGGGTACGAGGGGAGGCAAAAACAGCTGCTGCACTAACTGCCACCAAATGACACTTGATTGCCTGCTTATGTGCCCTTCTCCAGCTATTTTCGATGACCATCTGGGAACCCAACAACAATTAGACATTGTTTAGCCAGATCCTGCCAGAAATCAAGCGCCTCCATCACGTGATAAACAACCCGGGCTGGGTCTAGAAAACACAGACCCGTGCAGACGCCACACGGGTGGGTGCAGTGTGGTCTGATGCTCTGAGCACTGACGGAGCTGATCTTGGCAGGAAGGACTGGAAATTCTGCACCAAACCAACCCGTCCTTCTGCTGCTGTCTTGTCATCGGGTCCGCCTGGCACTCTGCTTCCCAGGAAATGTCACCCGAGAACACTGTAGAAAAGCAACACTGGGTTTTATTCATTTCCTGGGAGTGTTCTCTGAATCAGTAGTGAACTGACAAGAGCCACCAGGCCTCATTTTTGAAGGAAGAGAATCGCCCAGGAGAACTAAACAGGATTGTTGGGTGTTTTCCCCTTGAACGATTATACCGAGATATATTTTACATCTCATAACATTTGCCCGTTTCCAGGGTGCAAGTCGATGATCTTTAGTAACCCTGCCAAGTGGCACAGCCATCACCATAAACCAACTTCAGCCGTTTCCGCCTCCCCACCAAGACCCTCACACCTGAGCAGTCCCGCCCCTCCCACCCCCAGCCCCACTAACCTACTTCCTATCTCTATAAATTTGCCTTTTTAAGACATTTCATATAAATGGAATCATATAGCAAGTGGTCTTTTATGCCTTAGCATGTTTCCAAGGTCCATCCATGTTGTAGCGTGTGTCAGGGCTTTGCTCCTTCTTACAGCAGAACATTCCATGTATGGATCTAGAGCATTTGGCTACCCACTCGCCAGCCGACAGGCACTGAGTTGTGCCCAGTGCGGGGCTATCACAGATTTGTGAACACGTCTGTGCGGCCACATGCCCTTGCTTCTCTTGAATGGATACCCAGGAGTGAACCACTGTCTCATAGAAACCAGGCTTGCTCTGAGGCAGCAAAACACTGGACTCTAAGCTCGTCAGATTCACCAGCGGGGGCCGCAGGGCACGGGATCGGTGTCGGGGTCCTGGCTTGGCCACTTTTGAGCGAGCGTCAGCTCCTGATGCTCCTTAAGCCTTCAGAACCTGTGTCCTCCTCTGCAGAGCGGGGGTAATGCCAAGCCCAGCAGTCACGTGACTCCTCCCAGTGCGAACTCTCGGAGGGCAGCCGGCCTCCTTCCGTGGTCTCAGTGGGCTTGCGTTCCCGCTTTGCTTGTCCCTAGCTGGGAGACCTTGTGTCTGGGGAAACGCCCCGTCATCATTGCCGCCCGCCTCAGGCACCTGTGTGCATGCCAGGCTGAGTGACACCTGCCTCCCTGGCCAGCTTCCCCACACACGTCCTCCGACCAAGGCAGCTGCGGCCTGAGGTTCCCCCTGGTCCTCCACCAGGAACTGTTGTGTGGGTCGTCATGCTGCTGCCGTTGCTGTGCTCATATCCGTCTTGTGTGGTGTATGACGCATTAAAAAGAAGTCCTGATTCTCGTTCCAGCTGTTTTTCCTGCTGTCCTTCCATCTTTTGCCAGAGAATATGTGACTTTCTATTTTTATGTAAAAGTAACTGAAGTTCAACCTCTATCTAGTGTCAAAAACCACACTTGGCAAAAAATAAATAAATAAACTTAGATCTTTAAAGTTAACTTCCCAACATACTTGATGGAACCGACCTACAAACACCAGGAACAAGCAACTGATGAAAGGGAATGTTGAATTTAGAAGATTTCTTTGACCCTGGAACCCTGAATTCTTAGACACACACTAAAAAATGGGTTTTTATCCTGAAATAAATCAGAAGCTGTTCAGATAAGCAAACACAACAACAAAATCTGTCCCTGAGCTCATGCTGTTCTGAACTCTACTTTCACATTTCATTCTACAGTGACCCTATGAGATAAGTGTCATAATTATCCCCATTTTACAGATGAAGAAACTGAGGCCTGGAGACTGAAGAATTTGCCCAGAGTCACACAGCAGCACAGCAGAGAAACCCACCACGAGCACCACCCCACCCCCAGGTAGTGCATAGACGCTGCACGTCTCTCCACCACCCGGAGTCCAGTAAACACTCCAAAAATCCACAGGCAAATCTCGCTCCCCACCAAACACAAACGGTGATCTTTTACCAGAAAGTCGTTTCTTTTACAACCGTTTTTCACTTGGGTTCTTTTCTCATCTTGATTAAAAACACACATATGAAATAAACAGCACACTGGATAGACCAAACACCACCGCACAATGCATGTGTATTCACTCAGAAAATACAATTTCACACATAAATTAATTTCAGAAAGCTTAAAGCATAGCTGGTAACTCCAGCTTTGATCTGAATCACACGCCATTTCCTGGGCCATTTTTCCCTCGAATTGATCATAGCAGCCCGTGTTTACCGAGAGGTTTCCGTGTGCCAGGCACTACTTTATGTTTCCTGTTTCTCGTATCAGCCCTAGGAAATCAATGCTGTTATTAGCACCCCCTTATGTAAAGAGGAAAATTGATAAGCTAAAAAACTGTCCCCGAGTCACACAGCTACTCAGTCAGCAGGGCGTGAACCAGCCACTTCATTAACTGCCTGACCGCTCCGTCGGGGGCTGTCGTCTCTCACCCCTCCACTACCGAACAGTGATGAGGGGTTGCTCTGACGTGTGTGAACCCGGGGGCACAGTGAGTCCTTGAAGATGAGCGTGAGACCCCACATTGCTGTAAGATAACATCCAGCTATAAGAGGATTTAAAATACCCCCTGTTATAAGGGTCAGGTTTATCTTCAGCTTTCCCAGGTTATCCCGGGTTCTGAGGAGACAGGAAAATAGTAACTGCAATTAGTTGTTAATCAGTTATGATGAGCTAGGAACTACATTAAGGATTTTATACATAGTAATTTATATAGTTGATAAAGCAACCTCATGAGGTAGAAACTCTTTATATACCCACCTGACACATGAGAAAACTGAGGCTCAGAGAAGTCGCGTGTCCATGAGTCAATTGGTGAGAAGGTGGTGGGACTTGAGACGGAAGCTCTGCTCCGTGGCAGCTCCTGTCCTCCAAGCCCTGAGCCCACTGCAGTCACCTCTGGGACCGAGTCTCAGGCTGACTCACTCATGCAGTTGTCCACTCATTCCTTCCACAAATATTTACTGTGCTCCCAGGATGCTCCAGGTGCGAAAATAAACAACCCTAATGTGGACTGAGTACTTATGTGCCCACAAAATTCCTCTGTTGAAATCCTCACCCCCAAAGTGATGGTTTGAGGGGGTGGGGCCTCTGGGAGGTAATCAGATCATGAGGGTGGAGCCCTCACGACCAGGGTTAGTGCCTAAAAGAAACGCAGAGAGCTCCCTCCCCCTTTCCACCATAGGAGGGCACAGCGGGAAAACGGTTATCTGTGACGCGGGAAGGGGACCCTCACCAGACAGCAAATTTCCCAGCACCTTGACCTCGGACTTCCCGGCCACTTGAACTGTGAGAAATGATTTCTGCTGTTTATAAGCCAGCCAGCTTATGATATTCTGTTATAGCAGCCCGAATGGACTAAGACAAACCTGACAACATTTCCTGTCCTCTCGGAACTCCTAGTTTCATGGGAGTTGACAAGAAACCAAATAAGCAAGTGAAATACACAGTGCACAGAAATGAACCACACACAGAGAACTTGAGCAAGGAATAGGTGAGCAGCTCCCAGTGGGAAGGCCTCGCCGCAGAGGTGAGAGTGTGTTAGATGTGATTTTTTTTCCCTACACCAGATAATTTCAAACAAGATTTATAACTGGGCTACTGGGGAGAGCAATGTATCAAAAATGCTAAACATTCCTTCATAGGTTTCTTGAGCATCTGCCGGGCAACAAAGCAAGATGCCCGTGCCCCAGGCCTCCCCTCTGGTGCAGACCCTGCAGTGAGCAGCAGACAGATAACTGGTAAGTGGACCCTTGGGACACTCCAGGACAGGAAGCTGGTGCAGGAAGAACCGAACGTGGTGGATTGGTTGGGGGGGGCAGCAGGAGGAAATGTTCCAAGGGGTGGGCAAGGCCCCTTTTAGAAGACAATAGCTGAGCCAAGGCAAAGAAGGAAGGGGGCATGTGGACATCAGGGGAAGGTCTCGAAGCAGGCTCGTGCCCAGTGTGTCTGTGGAGTGACAGGAGCTGGTGAGATTGCGTCACAGTGAGGGACCAAGAGGAGCAGAGAGGAGGGCGGAGCAGAGAGGAGGGCGGGGAGCCATATTTGTTCAACAAACACACCAGGTGCTGGAACCTTCCCACTAACCTCTAGAGAGTGCTTCAAGTGTACCAGGGACCGTCATCTTAAAAGTAGAGTAATTATTGGACCCATTTTACAGCTGAGGAAATCGAGACGGGTTAAAAGTGAACTGTCCAAGGTTTCACAGAACACAGCCAACGCCAGGCAGAAATGAAGCTTCCCCAGTCACTCGGTGGGTGCCCTGAATGCTTGGAGACTGCATCGCTGGGCACCCAGGAGACAGCAGGGAGCAGAGGCCACATGGTCCTTCCCACGGCTCCCAGAGCAGCTGAGCAGGCAGCGCTGGGTGTGATAGGGCAGCAGGAGGACGTCAGCCCCCAGGGCCCAGGCAGCTGGCTTGAGACCCAGGGGAAGGACACGGTGCAGACAGGCTGGGCATTTGCTTCTTCCTGCCTACACCTGCCCCGAGGAGGACGTTCCCACGGATACCCTGACTCCGCACCCCCAGCAGGGGGCAGGGAGATAGGGGGCAAGGACAGGCCCCTGATGAGGGGCCAGCCTGTTAGCCCACTGCTGCTAGAGGAGCTTTATCTCTAAAATATAGTGTTCCTGTGCGAAGGTACACATTTTCACATCTATTAAATTGCTTTGCATGAAAGTGTACTTTCCCGATACCATAGCAACCGTGCTTCCTAATCTGATTTAAATTTTCTGCCTGGTGCTGCAAAAGCTAATGCCACACTTTCTGAAGTCAGTGGCTGTTCCACGCACATGATGGACATTTTTTAGAAAAAAAAAAAAGTAATATCTTAAGCTAAAAACCACCAGCACCACCCCCGCCCCTCGGGTGGCTGCTCTGTGCCAACGGCTACAGACAGTGGTGCCAGCTTCTTCCCCACCTCCTGGCCAGGCAGCTCTCATCAGTGTATTGAGCCCCTCTGAGCCTCAGTTTCTTCATCTGGGAATCAGAGATTATCGTGTTCCCACCTCGCAGGGCCGCTGAAAGGATTAAGCGACATACAGCACACTGAGAGTTTCCTTCTGCATCTGACATTTATGAAGTGCTAAGTAAACAGAAACTCGGGATCCTGTCTTACACAACCCCTCTCCTTTATTAATAGTGGTAATAATTGACTTCTGGCGACATTACAGCCTGGATCTGAAATCTATTACTCTCTGTAGCTGCTGCAATGCGACTTTCCATTTCCCGCGTGTCTTCTCCACTGGAACATTCCGAGGAGGAGCTCAGCAGCTATCTGAGGAAGGATGAAAGGCAAGCCTGCCTTCCCAGATCCCGCTGTGCTGTTTCCGTGTGTCAGGAGACAGAAAAATCCACCCCATGGACGGGTCTGGCTTCCTTTCAACAACACGGTGCTCAGTACTGAGGCCCCGGGGAGGCGCACGCTGCGGTCTTCACTCCTGGGGGGGCTGCAGCCCCGCCTCGGGCAGGGCAACATGTGAGCAAAATGCAGCATCATTACTGGGAGGACCGGAGAAGTGGCAGGCACCCCGGACCCATCTGACAGCTGACAGCCAGGTCCTTAGACTCAAAAAGGACAAGCACCTTAGTGCCACACAGCCACACGGGGCTGGACTCCATCCCAGTCCTAGGATGGGGGAGTCCACCCACGACGGCAGGGAGGAGGGATTGTTGCATTCACACACGAAGGGTTTGTAAACTGATTCACGGTGGGGCATAGTAAAATGCTTATTCCAGGTATCACGCCACAATTACAAACTCGGTGGGTTTCGCACAGGGCCCTGGCATCAGCGTTTGCGTCCTCGCCCTGTGATTCTCACGCAGATGTCTGGATGGGAACAGCAAGCACCCATCTCAGTTGGCTGGCACAGTGCACCTGCAGAGCTAGCACCACACGGATGCCACCACAGTTTACCACTTGTCACGTCTGCAGCTGAGGCCTGAGCCACACCTGGGCCTGCATGAGCCACCGCTGGGGTGTCTGAGGAATGCTGCACCAGAATGTATGAGCAGAAACTCGGGGCGGCTCTGGGCACCAAGCCCCAAAGCCCCACAGGTGCCTTGGGCCCCACCCTTGAAACTTCTTCCCTCCAGGCCCTGACCCTCTGGGCTGGTGACGGATGCAGCAGCCCCTGAGAGCCCCGAAATGCCTTCAAAGTCATTTTCCCGTTGTCTTTGATGAATAGCACCTGTCTTCCTTCTCGCCATACTAACCCCCTTAATAAGGAGGTTAGTGTCAAGGGTGTGCTCGGCCACACCCTTGGTTTTCTCTCTCAAACACACTTTTTTATTTTGAACACAGCCAGGCTGAGAATCTTCCAAATCTTTAAGCTCTGCTCCCCTTTTAATTGTAAATTCCATCTGCAATTCTCACATCTTACCATGAGCAGTCAAGGGAAGCCATGCAGCGCCCTCAGCACTGTGCTTAGAGATTTCTTTTGCCACTTATCCTTGCTAATCATTCTTAGGCTCCACCTTCCATGGGGCCCAGGACATGAACACAATTCAGGCAAGTTCTTTGTTACTTTACGACAGGGACGGGATCTCCTCCAGTTTCCAATACCTTGTCTTCATCTCATCTGAAACCTCACCAGAATGGCTTTTACCGTCCTTATTTCTACCAACATTCTGTTCACAACTACTTAGGTCACTTCCAAGAAGACAAAGTCTCTCTCTACCGCTCTCTTCTTCTGCGGCCTCACCAGAGTCACCTGTAACCCTCTGTTTGTGGTAATACAGGCTTTTTATAGCATGTGCTTCAGAGCTGTTCCAGCCTCTACCCATCTCCCCGTTCCAAAGCTGTTTCCACGTTTTCAGGTATTTGTTGTAGCAACACCCCACTTCCAGCTGTCAGTCTGTTCCGGCTGCTCTAATAAAACACCTGAGACTGGGTAATTTGCAAGCAGCGTGACTGTGTTGCTCACAGTGGTGAACCTGGACATCCAAGGTCAAGGTGCCGGCAGGTGGGTGTCTGGCAAGTGCTTGTTTCTGCCTCCACATTGGTGCCAAGTCCTCCCAGGGTGAAAAAAGAGGCAGAGCACTCCGGGGCCTCGTTCACGCGGGCACCAATCTCATTCCCAAGGGTGGGGCCTCATCACCTCCCGGAGAACTCACCTTCTATTAATAATATTATCTCCTTGGTAGTTAGGTTTCAACATACGATTTTGGAGGGACACAAACATTCAGACCATAGCAACATCTGTAGAGACAAGATGCTGTTACACTTATTTTAGAAAGTGTCCTTTATTTTTGAAGTATTTAGAGGCAAAATGTCATGGTGTTTGTAATGTACATCAATGTATGTCAGAAGGCAAAAAAAAAAAGCAAAGTAAATATAGGA
This sequence comes from Varecia variegata, assembly GCA_028533085.1. Taxonomy (NCBI): domain Eukaryota; kingdom Metazoa; phylum Chordata; class Mammalia; order Primates; family Lemuridae; genus Varecia; species Varecia variegata. Next base: position 8,062 of record JAQIFY010006464.1, read on the forward strand.
ACGTGTTAATGACCATTTGGGGAGTTGTGTGTGGCAGTTCATGATCCTATTCCATCTACTTTTCTGTATGTTTGAAATTTTTCATAATATAAAGGGTTTTTTAATGCAATGATAAGTTAATGATCTAAGAAACTGAAATTCCTTTAGTTCTTCCCAGCCCTCAACTCCAGCCAGAAAATCTGGGGCATTTAAATATTGGTGTTTTATACATGAAGAAAATTCAGTTTCTAAAAGTCTTCCTTTTTCTAAACTTGAGCAGCTGTAGAATGATTTGCTTTTCCTTCCCTTTGTTTCTTTTCTTCTGACACAGTGGGTCGTGTCATCGCTGGGGGACTGAGCCCCGTAATGAGACATGACTGATGCAGCTCGACATCACAGCCCCGATGTGCTTCTGCAGCAAACTCTGGGGTTTTTTTGTTCCTTCCCGTGCTGTAAGCTGTGGTTTCCATCACCTCAGGGAGAATGTGAAAGGAGGAAAACAGCTTTCCCTAACTAGCATGAAAGATGCAAAATCCATGCAGTGGCCGCTCCCCCTCCTCCCACACCACACACGCTGCCGGGGACTGTTGGCGTGAGGTCTGGAGCCAGAGCACTCGTGACCACAGGGTCCGGGGTGGCAGAGGGAGGCACAGACGGCATCTCCCCGACTGTCCTGTGCCTCCTCCGCTGACCACACACAGGGTGATTCAGCCTCTCTGTAAAGTTCTCCAAAAATGGAAAGAAAGCAAAATGAAGTGCGAGTCCAATTAATGCCTGAAGATTTAAGGTATATGTGGGGAGGCGCAGGAATGAGATGGGTGGGCTCCAGGCAGCCAGGACCCAAACCCACATGACCTTGAATAAGTTCCTTTATATCCTTAAGCCTCAGTTCCCTCATGTGTGAAATGGGGGGATGATAATTTTAGGGCTACTTTGGGGAAGACTGAATGAGAAAATTCACGTAAAGCATTAGCCTGGTGTATAATTAGCGTCTGATAAACACATTAATTACTTTTGTATATTCATGCACACGCACACACAGAATCACAAATGTTGAAGCACCTTCAGACTTCCCTCTCCACTGTACACATCCTCGGGTAACGCAATCCCCTCTGCACAAATCTAGAGAACCACTCGAGCCACTCAGCACCAAATGAAATGAAGAACGTGTCCACGGAGACTGAGAGCTGGGATCTCAGCGCTGAGAGGGACCTTCCGAACACAAGATACTGTCAGCATCCTCTGCCCACACACTCCATGTCTTATACGCTTCCTCAGCTTCCCCTGCCCTTAGCATAATCCCAGCCCCCATCTGCAAGACCCTGTGGAATCTGGCCCTGCCCGCCTCCTAGCCCCCAGGTGAACCTCAATCCCGCCTCTTCACTGTGTCCAGCTACGCTGGTCTCCTGTTCTTCCGGCAGGCCCGGGAGGGTGGGCTCTGTGCTGCTGGCCCTGCTGCGAGGGCTGCCTGCCTCCCCCCACCCCCTGCCAGGAGCCCCAAGGCAAGGCTCCCTCTCTCCCCACAGGTCACCTCCTCTGCAAGCTCTTCCCAGACCACCCCTCTGGAAGTAACCCAGGGAGATAATCACATTACCCTTTGCACCTTCCACACCTGTCCTCACACATCATTTGTTTGCCTGCTGGATGTTTTGTTAGAGATGCCACCAGGCAGGGAGCTCCCAGATCCCAGAGAGGGTTGACTATGCTCACCACCTCCCCCAGTGCAGTCATCTCCCACACATGTGGAGGGGCAAGGGATCAGTGACCACTTGGCTCAGGTTGACCTGAGGCCGAGGAGGTGAGCCCAAAAGAGAGGACCTGTGCCCAGAGCTCCCAGAGGCCGGCAGTCGGGGGAGGCTCGGCCGCCTGACTCTCCCCAGTGCTGCTCGGGCCCTGCCAGTCTGCAGGAGGGAGGCCAGTGAGACCTCCCCCAGCCTGGGAGACTTCCAGGGGTCACCTCACGAGCAAAGTTGGCCACTTGCTGTGTCACTTTAGCAGAGGGTGCAGGACATGGTCCTGGCCTAAGACGTCCCCCTGCTGGCCTGTCCTGGTCTCGGATTCTGCCATGGGACATGCATCTCTGAGTCCCATCTACCTCTACAGTCAGGACACTCTCCGTGGCGGTGACAGAGACCACACTTGAACCACGAGACAAAGGGAGATAGCTGCTCAGAGCCTCAGAGAATGGTGGGGCGTGTGCCCCGCCATCCTCCAGCCCTGTCTGCCACACCACCT
>JAQIFY010006465.1:0-10274 GCA_028533085.1 Varecia variegata
AGATGGCTGGGAACCCCAGATTTTTTTTGTTCTGAATGTGGCAAGCTCTGGGGAGTGTTTGTCATAAAAGGTCCCATTCATAAGGGGCTTTTGTCGCTTCAACCATTGTTTTTATCTTAGCCTATTTCTGGGACAATGAGGGGATCTCTGGGATTACATCTGAAGAGGCTTTTGGATTAATTCTCTTTGGAGTAAGTACATCATTAAAAATCAAAGGCCAAAAATGAATCCTTTAAATTAAAAAGATTCCTCAATTTTTTTGAAAAAATAGATTTCAGAGATCTCTTATTCTCAACCGTTGCCTTATTTGTATTTATGAAAAGATCAAACTAAAAGGAAAACATGTAACAATTTCATGGCTAGCCTTAAAAATTCTCTTTCCAAAATGCAAGAGCAAGTATCTGATCTAAAACAAAGATAAAAATACTTTGTACACTACCCCTGGGGGCACAGCAATAGAGGCTGACTTACCTTATAGCCTAATGGTTAAGGTTCTGTGCTTTTTGTCTCAACAGCCTAGGTTTGATTCCCGGGCAGGGAATGAGTCTGCTCTAGTTTGATATTTGTGTGACTTTTGCCATTTATTGATTCTGTTCCCTTCCACATACAACTTTTGATTTTCTGTATTTTGCGGGGGGAGGGGTGCTCTTAGGGAACTTTTAGACACTGATGTATAAATGATCAGCCAAGAAGCTGGGACTCTAGAAAATATGGCCAGACAGAAATGTGGGTTACATCTGGTTTATGGCTAGCAAGACTTCCATTTCTTTGAGCTGTTTTTGTGGCCTTTCTGGATTTCATAAAAACTGATTTCTACCTCTTTGGAGACACGTCTTGCTTCCTTGATTGAGTTATAACCTTGGTTAAGGCTTATTGGTTTCCACTGAGAAAGGGTATTTTTAGTTAAAAAGTTCAAAAGCAAAAATGTCAGCTGTTTGCTAAAGTCTGTTCCATTTACCTTAACTTACCTCTTTGGTCTTTGGAGGTACCAGGAATTACTTTGTTATTATGAAAATATTTAACCTTGGTATTATTAAATTAAGTTTGGCCTGATGCTCCTTCCTTATACATTTTTTAATTTGGCCTAAAGGTTTCTCTGTACATAATGAGCTACAGCTCTTCTTGTGCTTAATCACTGATTTTTGGCCAATCAGAGGCAGCCAGCTGTTCAATCTATGTTTAAATAAGGCAAACGCTGGGCTGTAACCAATCCAGCTGTTTTTGTACCTCACATCTGTTTTCTGTATGTCACTTTCCTTTTTCTGTCCATGAATCTTCTTCAACCACGTGGCAGCGCTGGAGTCTCTCTGACCCTGTTCTGGTTCTAAGGGCCACCCTATTTGCAAATTGTTCTTTGCTCAATTAAACCCTGTCAAATTTAATTTTTCTAAGGTTTTCCTTTTAACAGATGATGTCGGAAGTGGGTTCCAAAATAGAGCTCCCAGAGACCCCCAGGAGCACTGAGTGGTCAAGCAAGGTGCCCACCAGGCCCACTGTGTCCATTGCTCTCTTGAAGCAACTGGGGATCGTGGGTAAGTTCTTTCTTGGACCCCGAGGCTCCACAAATTTGTGTTTTGAGCCCTACGAGTTTGTTTGAGCAAATTTTCTATTCTAACTGGGTTTGGAAGTCACAACCAAAACTGGGCTGGGTCCAGGGATCAGATTGGATCCCATAATTAGCTGGCTTGGATCCAGTTAGAGGCCTCAGATGTCTGGGTCAGACAGAAATTGGCAGTAAATGACAGTACTACAGGTGTAACAGAGGGACTGGTCTGAAAAAGAAAAGGGCAAAAAGATTTGCTGTCTTTTTAAAACTTCCCCCACTCTTTTGGGAACTGCATTCTGGCCTGCATCCCTGAGGCAGGTTGTCTTTTGTTAAAACTCCCAGGTAGTGCCAGCCCCCAGGTGGGCAGCTGGCAGAGTTCACAGGCTTTTGTCTGTGGCCAAGATGGGACAGTTAGAATAGTTAACCGCAGTAATCACCTGAAGCTGAGAACCCTCTCTTTAAACGCTCTGTATTTCTGCCTATGTTGAGGAAATTTGGGATTTTGAAGGTATACCATATTTCCTCCTTTGCCGGCAAAGTAGACTCTCTCTTTCTTTCCTCCTTAAACAGCTTGTTGTCATTATTCGGCCTTGGGGACAAGTGGCCGAGCTTTCGGTAACACAGGGGGTGCAAGCTCCAGCTTTCAGGAATTCGCAGAGATTTCTGTCTTCTATCTTTCTATCTCTTTGCTGCCTTTTTTTTTTTTTTTGCATGCTTAGATAACTAAAAATCGTTACCTAAGTTGATCTTGGAGATGTGAGAACCAAAGCCAAGATTCAAGGTAAAAATGGGATCTTTAATTTCTGAAGACCTGAGTACTCTACTTTCTGGCTGTGCCTACCTACATATAAGTATTAGGCCCCAGAAGTAGCAAATGTTTACAGGATGGAAAATCTTACAAGGAAATTTAAAATTACAATGAAATGTTCCAAATGGACAACTTTAAGAAGTGCACTTAAAAATGAGGGCCCCCAAATTAGTCTCATCTAGGGATGCCTATTGATGTGCAGAAGCTTGTAAAAAGATTTAAAAATCTCTTTACAAAAGGCAAATAAGAAGCTTAAGTGATGAATTAATAAGAAAAATTAAATTTGCTGACCTTTTGGCTTAGTAGCCTGCTCTGAAGGCAAAAAGAAAGCTGTCCTGGATAAAGTGTTTCCAAAAGGTAGGCCTTCAGGTAAAATAGACTTGCTTCTTTTTCAGATGTGTCCATGCTGATTGCAGGCGTAGAAATGCCTTTTTGGTTTTTTTTAACCCTATTCCTTAGTGGAGTCAGTCCATCCTGAACTCAGTAATTTTAGTTAAAAAGTGGTAGCTGAGTTAAAAGACCACCTTCCTAGAACACACCTTTCTGGCATTGAACTGGCTATCTTGAAACCCTTTTATAAAGAAATTTAAATCCGTAAAGGAAATTTTCATTTGTAAGGGTATCTGAAAGGAAGGACTGAGTCACTAGAAACTCTTACCGTTGTTCTAAATGTACATGTTTAAGTTAATTTCCCTGGTCATCTTGTCTTAACTGGGACTGTGCATACAACCTTTTTTCCTTTAGTATGAACAAATGGTGGTATAATATTTAGGCCTGAAATCTTAGCTCTGTGCTTTTGAGATATAAATTTTCTGCCTTGTTTCATGTAGGGGTCATCTCTTTAAAAGGCAAATTGCTGTCTAGCTAACAATTGCTTAAGGCAATAAAATAGGTAATGAAAAGATTGATAATCTGAATGGGAAAAATGTATTTAAAAGCCAGCAGATTAAAATTGCTTATAAAAGCTGTAAGATCTGCTTCTGTCTGTGTGTCTGTGTGTCTACTGATGTTATTATTCGTATGTGATATTTCACTGCCAAAATATATAAAAGGGCTCTAATTAATTGGCTTTAAAAAAAGTAAGTGCTCAAATCAAATATTTTATCAGGAAAATTGAAACTAATTCAAATGACTTTTAGTTCACCTGACTTTAGTAATCTTTGGTAAATAAAACTAGTTTTAAAATTGTTACTAAAGTCTAGATGTTTTAAGGTCATAAAACTGCTGCTTCTGTAGTATTTTTTTTATTTCAGCATATTATGGGGGTACAAAAGTTTAGGTTACGTATATTGCCCTTGTGCCCTCCCCCCTGCCCCAGTCAGAGCTTCAAGCATGTCCATCCCCCAGACGGTGGGTATCTCACTCATTATGTATGTATACACCCATCCTCCCCCCACATCTGCCCGACACCTGATTAATGTTATTCCTAAATGTGCTCTTAGGTGATGATCAGTGAAACCAATTTGATGGTGAGTACATGTGGTGCTTATTTTTCCATTCTTGGGTTACTTCACTTAGTAGAATGGGTTTCAGCTCTATCCAGAAAAATGCAAGAGGTGCTATATCACCATTGTTTCTTATAGCTGAGTAGTACTCCATGGTATACATATACCACATTTTATTAATCCACTTATGTATTGGTAGGTACTTGGGTTGTTTCCACATCTTTGCAATTATGAATTGTGCTGCTATAAACATTCGAGTGCAGATGTCTTTTTTATAGAATGTCTTTTGTTCTTTTGGGTAGATGCCCAATAATGGGCTTGCTGGATCAAATGGTAGGTCTTCTTGTATCTGTTTAAGGTAGATTTGACTGTGTGCTTATGTTTTTGATTTTGAGCCTCTGGATTCTGAGGTCTGAATCTGTGGCCACAGTGAGGCCTGGGCACATGTCCTCAGTGCCTAGTCCAGCAGCTACAAGGCACAATCTAGCCCAATATGGCCCCTGCCTAAGCTTTGCCTCCTGGCTATTCTGGGAGGGGTTGTATCCTCCAGGCATCTTGTCTTCTATTGCAAGCTCTACACCGGCTATGTAAATTGAGGACACAGACAGGCCCTGCCCTTTGTAGCCATCTTGGATGCCACGTGGACACTTGAGACCTAAGAGGACTGGGGAAGACATTAATGATGGTACCTGTATTGTAGTTTCAAAATTCTTTTCAGTAATTTAAAATCTTGAAGTCATGTTATGTTAAATTAAAGAGAATAATCATAAAATGTCTGAGTCCTTTATAAGTTAAAATACTAAAGCAGTAATTATTAAACATAAGTTTAAGTTTATATACTTTGACATCTTGTTTTTATATGATATAGAAAGCTAAATATACTTAGACGTGCTAATAAAAATTGAGAACTGATAACAGTTCAAAGTTACTTTAACTTCCTGAGTTTCTCTAAGAATTGGCCTTGTGATTGATATGTGTATTAGAGGTATTAGATATAAGAGAAACAATTCTATATGCAAAATATATAAGAAAAATAGGATATATTTTTTGATAAAAAAGAGTTATGGGAAAGCATAGAAATATTTTTGTTAAAAAAAGGAATTTTGCCTAATTTAAAGGTCTTAGAAATTGATTTAAATTAAATAATTAAATAAATAAATAAATAAATAAAAATAAAAGTTGGAAAAATGATAAAAATTATAAAAGCTTTATAAAAATCTTACCTAATGGCCAAATTGATTAAAATTAGATGGATTTGCTTATAAGGTTTTATTAAGATTATCTTTATCAATAATAATACACTAATACAAAGGTAAAATTTTGTTTTCTTTTTTGAACAAGATTTTCCTATAATGTTAATAGAAATAATAAAATATTTTTGTTCACCTTTGGAGTAAACTAAAAGAAAAAAAAGAGAGGAGGGAGAAAGGCAGAAAGATTCAGGTACCTCTTTATTAGCTTGTCTTTTAGTTTGTCTCTACTAGGTCTCATGATTATTTGGGAAACTGAGTCTCCTCTCTATCAAAGAGTACAGTTTTTGCTTTTTAAAATCTTTGAATTAATCAGTTTGGCTAATTGAATGACTATAATTTTATAGTAACCTGTGGTCCTGTTTTATGACAAGTCTCTTAAGCCTTTGATATTTGACAGACTTTCCAATATCATAATTTTAAATTCAGTCTTGTTGACCTCAAACTAGCCATTTTCAAATATTAGAGCCAGTGAAAGTCTAAGAGAGACAAATTAGGTTTATTTGGCATCTTAAAACTGTACAGGAAACATTGTCAAATATAAAATGGTGTTTAACTTTCTTATATTTGTATGTCTTATATTTGGCTTATGTTTGTATTAATATTATATAAACATGTTAGTAATACACGTTCCAGAATTGTATGAGATTCCTAAAACTCTTGGTATATGTTAACCCTAATAATTATGGTTATTATGTTAAATTGTTGTATGCCACAAAAATAACCAAATTTCTTTGTCAATTGTCTCTTTAACCATGGCTATTCTAAGACTTTTGTCATCCACAGACAATTATTATTTTACTTTGATTCTTCTCAAAAAGCAGTTTTTAGCTGACTTCAGTCCAAAGTTTGCTTCTTCAAGGAAAGTCATGGAAAGGACTGACAAGTTCTCTCGAATACAGGTTTCTGATAACTTTGGAGATTATATACCATTGGACTAAAACAAAACAAACTTCCAGGACTTTAATTAAAAAGCTGATGCACTCCTAAGAATCGCTAACCCAATCCTTTTGTTCTTAAACAGAGCAAAAATTAATTATAGGAGACTGAACTAATTTTTATGACTTTTTTGTTTAAAACATTGCTGATTGTTTTTGCATTTTGTTTTCCAGAAGTCAAGAAAACTTTTTGTCCTTTTGAGCTATTTATCACTTACAAGAAAGTATGTTTTTACAAGCAAAATTTGAAGTATTTATTTTTCTCTGCATTTGATTTCTCCAGAATTTGGAAACGATTTGGTAATATTCTTAATTTATGACAGTATAGTTATTTGCATAAGTTCAATAAGAATCTGTTTTCTTTTCTAACAGGACACAGCGAAAGACACTGGCTATTTTACTAAGACTTTGGCTGAAATAGCATATTTTCAGAGATGCCAAGATTGCTTTAAAGAATTAAGGTTGACTTTCTAAGGCCAATAAAAAGCCCTTTGGAAAAACTGACCTGGTACATCATCTATAACATTTCCTGATCAGTGTTACATAACGAATGTCACTTTTCTGACAGACCCGGGAACCCCAAGTTACTCTAGGACCTTGAGAAAAGAGTTTACCCTATTTGTACAGGTATCTAAAGGCACAGATAAATCCTTGGCTTGACTCGAGAGGCTTTCACGTCTAACCTGAGATTCCTTATGAAAAAGTTCCAGCAAAGCCAATTTGAAAAAAGAAAGGCCTATATGGCCAATGATTGTTCTTATTGCGGTTTATGCAAATAATCAGGCCAAGTATAATGAGACTGACATTTATTTTTTTTAATAAATTGATTCTAGTATAATTTGTCTGTAATAATGGGAGACTGGAGAGAGAAAAAATTATGTTTCAGAAAAAATCTATAGTCCACCTGTTATTAGATTCTAGCCTTGTCCACTGTTTTTGAGTTTTTGGTATTTGCTTACTATTTGGATTGAATCCTGAATTCTTTCCTGGCTATAAGTCTCCAGACAATGTTTTCAAATTTTTCTTACATTTTTCTGGCTTAGACTCAATGAAATTGCCACTATTTTTTCCTGAGCCTTTGCAAGCATACCTTGGGACATATAAATGCCAGGTGAAAAAAAAAATCTGTCAGATTGCCACTGCCTACTTCCACTTTAACTGAAGATGCTTTGAGTTTAATATCTAGACACTTCAGCTGGTGCCCTCCAGACTCTAAGGAAACTATAAATTGTTCCAGATATTAACATTAACCCTTATTTTTCTTCTGTTTGTAAGCTTGCCTGCAATGCCAGCTCCTGGAATGGGACACAGCTGTTTAACTAAACTGATCTATTCATAGGACTAAGTGACTGACCAAAAAGATATAGGACAATATATTTAAATTTGCTCTGATTTGTTTTCTCCCCCCTACTCCTTAGTCTAACACAAATTTCCCCAAAGATAGCAGGTTGGCTTTTAATATGTGAAACCTTTTCATTTCAAAGTGGGGACTGAAAGAAATTAAAAATATTTTACCCCAAAATATATTTCTTTGACATATTTTGGGATGGCTGCCACAGAAGTAATGCTGCAAAGCTGTCGTGTGTGTGTGTGTGTGTGTGTGTGTGTGTGTTGGGGGAAGGGGGAGTTGGAATTTACATCCGTAGAGAATCTCAGTCTGGTCTTTCTGTACCTGAGCTAGAAGAGATTAACCCCCTTCCCCATAAACTTAAGAGAGGGTTGCCAGGAAGATACCAGGACACGTGGTAGCAAAGCTTGCTGGGAGTACTGGTCCCTTGTTTTGGAATATATACCAACACAAACATGATTAAACATCTGTGTGCAATTCTAGGACTGATCATAGAAGAAACTGCAAAGAGCCTTAGGGCTCAACAAAGATCCTTCAGCTCTTTAGCCCAGGTAGTCCTGGACAATCAGGCAGAGCTAGATTTCCCGTTGGCTAAACAAGGGGGAGTCTGTGTGTTGTTAAGCACTACCTGCCATATCTATATTTCTCAGGAAAAGTGGAAACCCAAATAGAAAAAGTTTCCCTAACAAGCTGTATGACTACAACAGAGCTCTACTGGTGACGCCACACCTGACTGGTTTTCACGTTTATTCTCTTGGATTCCTCAGGACTTCAGATCAGTTCTTCAGGGACTCCTGATGCTAGGACTCTCACTGCTATCCTAGGGCTCATTATCTGTCTTATAGTCCGCTGTTCACTTAAGTACTGTGCTAAGACTGTAAATGAGAGCACTAATGCTTGTCATGCAGACCTTAGGTATGCAACCAGGCACCTGTGAATACTTGAAGACAACTGCAAAACGGTGTCATTCCTCTTAGCCTGAGCTCAACCCCAACTATACGCCTTGTCAGCAGGAAGAAGCCAGATCAGTCATCTGCCCTTTTGCGTCTCATTAGCCCATACCTCATGAATGAGGTGGGATGAGGCTTAGAGGGCATGGAAACTGCCCTTTATAAAATTAATAGAAAGGTGTAGGGTAGGAACTGTGGTAAGGGCCTGAACTCTGCAAAGGTATGGGCGTAGTTAAAATACATATATTTTATAATATATATTGTATTTTATATATTTATATTATATATTTTAAAAATATATTTTATATCTATCTATCTATCTATCTATCTATCTAAAAAACCAGCCGTTGTTCTCTAGCTTGCTTTCCTATAATTGCTTATTACTCAAGAGTCACATAGGTGATGATCTTAAAGATTCTTAGCTTTCTTTATTGCTCCCATAGATAACACCACCCTTGTGAACTCTAAGGCTGGTATTTGAGATACCTAACTTCCAGGCCCTGCCTTCTGGTGGACCAACTGACCCAACCAGACCAGTGGCCCATACCAAGGCACCAACTCAGCTGGTCTTGTGACCTGGGAACTGACTCAGAACAAGAAGACAATTTCTGCTTGTAAATCCTGTGAGTTTATCCCCAGCCAGTTATCAGACCCAATTACCTAGCCCTTTGTCTGCCAAACTGACTTTAAAAACCCTGGCCCCAAAATTCTTGGAGAGATGAATTTGAGAAATTTCTCCCATCATTTGACATGGTGCCTGTAATATTAAACTTTCTCCACTGTAACCCCTGCTGTCTCAGTCTTCTTGAGCAGCAGGAAGTGAATGTGGTTGGGTGGTAACACCATCTCTCAGAAATACTCATTGTAAACACTGCCTCTTTTGTGTTTATTTGTTTGCATGTGTGTGTACTACTAAATTGTATGTATTTTGTATATTTAGTTTTATATCCTCCTTTATTCATTCAAAATTATGCCTTTAGCATCTTATCACATAAATAATTTTTAATTTCCAAACTTGTGATAAATAAAATAGCTTTATGATTTTTATTTTGGAAAAAAATAATTATTTATTGTCCAAATGTTACCATATTGGAACAAACTGCTTTCTTAAAAAGATTATTCATGCTGCTGACAAATTTGCATGTTAGAATGTTTTCTTTAAAGATTTCTTCATTTGTATTTGGTGAATAGCTAAGCATAGGAAATCAAAAAGCCTCTTTAAAGAGTTCTTTTTCAAAGTTGGCATTTGAATGATAAAAGCAACACTATTTTCATTTGTAAAAGTATTTGACATGTAACAAACATGGCTAATTTTGTGATATATATTTTTCTGGACCATTCATTGCCTGTGTATAAATAAAACAAAAATATCATGAATTTGACAGCACATTACAAATATTTTTCTAACAACAGCATATGTAGACCAACATCATCCCTTTTTAATGGCTTTAAGATTTTCCATCATTGGGATAGGTAAAAATTTATTTAATTAATCCCCCATTATTGGATATTTATGTTGCTGCCATTTCTTACTTTTGTAAATAATGATGTGGTGAACATCCTTTTCTGTACATTTTAAGCACTTACCTGGTTATTTTCTTGGTATACATTTCTATTTTATCTTTATTTACTTATTTATATTTTGGGGGCTAAGTCTTGCTATGTTGCCCAAGCTGGTCTCGAACTCCTGGCTTCAATCCTCCCGTCTCGGCCTCTTGAAGTGCTGGGATTATAGCTGTGAATGGTATAAATTTCTAGAATTAGTTCCTTGGCAGTTTTTTTCTTTTTTTAATCATCAGTTCTTATAACTGGCTTCTTTGGTTGTTCATAGAAAGTTTTTGACTTTGGCTAAGGGCAGATTTGGGCTTTTTCCCCATTCAGTGTGGATAGTGACTTCATACATAGCAGACATACAGTGATTGCTAACATTGAATGATGAAATTCCTCTCAGGTGGATTTTCAAGAGGTTCAAAGCAACTAAAAAAGATT
>JAQIFY010006466.1:0-10274 GCA_028533085.1 Varecia variegata
GCTAATTTTTTCTATATATATTTTTAGTTGGCCAGATCATTTCTTTCTATTTTTTAGTAGAGACGGGGTCTCGCTCTTGCTCAGGCTGGTCTCGAACTCCTGACCTTGAGCAATCCACCCGCCTCGGCCTCCCAGAGTGCTAGGATTACAGGCGTGAGCCACCGCGCCCGGCCGCAAATGCTTTCTTATTTTCCTTTTCTTGTTCCTTTTGTGAACACAAAGGAGAGCCTCCGGCTGTGTCGCGCCCGTGTCCCTCCGACATCTGACCACATCTGCATCCACAAACAGCGCACATCCCGGTCATTTTTGGCGGCTGCCTAGTGCTCCCCTGTTCGGTCATTTCAGTCTTTATTTAACCACGTCCCTGCCTCCCTGACATTTAGGCTGTTTCAAACCCTTTGCGGTCACCGTGGGGCTGCAGCCGATATGTCCCAGGGCGGGTCATGCCGCCTGCAGGAGTATCTGTGGCTTAATTTCTCAATAATTGAAACGCTGGGTCAACCCTCCCCCTTTTCCAGGCCGGCCTCTTTGTCCTTTTTCTTATCGCTGGTTCCTTTCCTGCCATCTTTTTCAAATCCATTTCCAGCTGCTGGCTGCTGCATCTCCTTCACATTATTTTTTTGAAAAAATCAAAACCCTGTGTGTGTTTGGCTACTCTGTCTGCCCCCATTTGCAGATGAGTGGGTCCCTGAATTGGGGGCGTCTCACCCCATGAAGTTAGAACCTCCAGATGGAGCCACCAGGGAGGGGCAGGCTGAGTCAATGTGTGACCTCTCACTTCCCTGATAAATCTTTGAGGGCTCAGAACTAATTTGAAAATGTGGCCATTAAAATCCCATCTGGGGAGGTGGCATCGGTGGCAGGGAGAGGGAGGGAGGGAGAGAGAGAGGCGGGGCCTGTCCCCAAGGCTGGGCGCTGGCTAAGGTGGGTACAGAGGCCCAAGGTGAGGAGGGGACAGATGTGGGGCTGGTGAGGCCCCTGGGGCGGTTCTCACCTGGGGGCAGGGGCATAGGTCACACTCTCTCCCTGGAGAAGACCCCATGCCCCCCCACCCATGGGAACCCTTTTTTCTGGCTCCCACAGGTGCTCAGGGTATAGACAAAGAGAGTTAAGGTATGTGCTCCAGGCCCCCGAGGGTGATTGGATGTGTGACCTTGGGCAAGTCACTATTTGGGCTCTGGTCTGGAGAGGCCACTGGGGGATGCTCAGCTCAGCTCAGCCCAACAGGGACAAGCCACCAGGGTGGGGGCATCAGCGTTCCCCACATCTGGGGCCCGGCAGCTGGTGGCTAGGGCAGGACGCATCACCAAGGAAACTAGTCATCATCCCAGCTAGGGACCAGGCTCCGTATTGAACTGTCTGCTCCATGAAGCCAGAGCCCAGCGCAGGAGGTGGCTGGTGGGGGAAAAAGGGACACTGCTGCTCACCCCACGCTGTGCCTGGGTGGATGAACCCCCATGGGACAGGCACACGGGGATAGACAAGATGGCTCAGTTGGTGGTGCCCTGTTGAGATAGTTCGAGACACACGGATGGACAAAGACAGCCACTCTAGTCCCCCCATGGCTGAATCCTGGGGCCATTTCTTAGCCCACCTTTGGGCATCATCCAGTTGTCCTTCAGGGGGCCTGTCCTGCTAATGTCACCTGGACTCAGGCCTCTGCTGGCCATGCCACACACAGCAGTGCCAACCATCTGCTGGGTTTCACCAATCCCCCTGACTGTCCCAACACCTGGGCTTGTGCCCAGCTCTGTCCCCACGTGGAGGCCACACTCAGCCCAGCTGAGCCCCTCCAGACACCCACCTAGAGGCCACCTCCGTCCCCCCCACTGCTCAGAGTGAGGGGAGCCAGCCTCCTTGTTTGGGAACAAAGTCGCAGGCGTCACTTGCCATGTATCTGTGATTATCAGAGTAACTCCTCTTCCCTGGGCACTGGCTGTGGAGCTGGGGTGCCTGTCTGGCGCTCTGTACACGCGGGCTGGTCGAGTGAGTGAGTGGCTTCGGGGCTCAGCTCTGGCATTCATTCATTCATAGCTTGCGTCGCAGGTTCTGACGACTGTCACTCCCACTCACAGGGTCTGGGTTGCTGCATCCGCTTGATAAACTAGGAAACTGGTGCCCACAGAGCCCACTCGGCCCACAGAACCTGGCCCAGCATCCCCACTGACTAGGAGTGGCCAGAGAAGCCCAGGCAGGGGCAGAGAGGAGCCATCCCGGGGAATAAGTGGACATGGACCTGCATCCCACATGCTGTGACACAGCAGAGTTCCATGGGGGTGACACCTGCACCCACGCCCAACCCCTGCACACCCCAGAGCCCTTCCGCCCTACATGCACGAGGAGCCTCCTGCACCCCACACCAGCTGCAAATGAATGTCACGCTGAGATCTGCTGGCCGTGGTTCTTTCCCTGTGGCCCAGGGCCACTACAACCACCTCGTCTGGATCACACCCCTCCACCACCCCCCTCGTCCCCACAAGCAGGCCCATCTTGTCTGTGGCATGGACGTCTCTCACTACAGTCGCAGGTTTCCCCGATTTCTCATCCGCGTGTGGTTTGCAGGTGTGTGGACACAAGCCCGTATTGTAGCCGAGCACCTGTGCACACAGCACGCACTCACGGCAAACACCTCGCCAGGCTCAGCCACCCGCCCACCGCCCAGCCTGCCCAGCCAGGAAGCCACAGGTGGCCCCTCTCAGGCACACGCAATGGTGGAGACACCTGACCCTGACCCAGCCGGCATGTGGCCAGGGACGATCAGGGTTAGGTGCATGCAGAAGTGCCCACTAACCTGTTGTCAGACCCCGGGGACGGGGCACCCCAAAGGCACCCCAGTTACAAGCCCAGTCACCGAGCACCCCAGCATGAGGGGAGGGGAAGGGGAGGAGCAAAGGAAGGGATGGAGAGAGACAGGGGAGGAAGGAGAAAGGTGTGGTCACCTGTGGGGGATGATGGGAGTTAACAGGTGGGATCCCAGCTCCGGCAGCAGCAGGGTGACCGAATCCAGGGCCCCCACCTGCCAGTCAGCAGGCCCCAGCAGCTCCCTGCTGAGGATGCTGGGGGTCCCACTGTCCTGCCCCGCCCTCCAGAGGAGTGGCCACCTGAGTCCCCCTCAGCAGGGTCTTCCAGTCTGGGCTGAGACCCCCTTCCGGTGCCCCACTACTGACACAGGGGGGTAACCCAGGGGCGTGTTAGTCATCAGACAGACACATTCAGCCACCTCGTGTAGACCCACTCTGCACTGGGCAACAGAGGGGTCTCAGGCCCCACGGGGTCAGCACTGGGCTAGAAGGAGGGACAGTGGCCCGGCCCGGAGGAGGGAGCCAGGGTTCTGCTGTGGGAGAGGGGAAGGACTTCCTGGGGGAGGGGCCATTGCTGCTGGGCCTTGAGGGATGTGTAGAAAGTTCTCAGGCTGGGGCCGTCCTACTCCCTGCCCCTGACCTCAGTTTCCCCAATCTTCCTCCCTGCAGGAAGATTCTTGGAGAAGTGCCGAGGCTGGGGGCCTGCCCCGAGAGTGGCGGACACTTCACAGTCACACAGCAAGTGGGACCCAGAGCTCAGCTCCGCTTGGGGACCCCCAGAGGGGAGCGCAGGAACCTCATCTCAGCTCCTCCATATTCATTCTGGGCTTTTCTGGCTCAACCCTTTCCCGAAGCCCGACGGTGATGAAGACTGTGTTGTGTTGATGAGACTAAAGCTCACAGGGTCCAACACCGGGTGGGAGTCTGGGGGGCAGCCACCCTCTCTGGTTCCCGGGGGGTCTGCTGACCCCAGCAACTTTTAGAAAGGCAGGAACCAGGAGGGAGCGGGTGCTGTGGAGGCCAAGTCTCGGGGAGTCTGATGCCAAAGGGCTTTCAGCTGGAACTTGAGGGTCTCCGCCAACCCCCCTCCCTTTGCGCTGCCAGACACAGCCCAAGCCTCGTTCCCTTTGAGGCTGGGGTGGGGCCGGCTGCCCTCTGCCGGACACACCAGGAACTGCAGGGACAACTGGGCTAGGGGGAGGCTGCTCTCCCCGAATGCTCCCCGCTCCCCTAGGTTTTCCTGATCCCAGAAAAGAAAATGAGCCGGCTTGTTGGTGCTGGATCTTAGGTCCGGGAAAGGCTGCCCTGGGGCTGGGAGGCCTGGGAGGCCGCACACTGCTCCATTAGTGTCTGCTCAGTGCCCCACGCCCTGGGGCTCAGATTTGGGGGTGGGGTTCTCAGGCTCCTCTAGGTGGTCTTTGATCTCCTCCCAGGGCCTCTGGGACCCCCAGGAGCCAGCTCATGATCCTCCTCATCCCGGACTACAAAAAGACTGATCACTGGGGGAGACAAGCGGGCTGGGTTCCCCCAATCCTAAATTTAAGGCATCTGGGATCCTTTGTTCTTGGTGTGAGAACCTCAGCCCGGGAGGTGCAGGAGGAGCAGGGATGACGGGGACAGCGGCGTCTGGTTCCACCCAGACCTTCACTCCAGGGAGTGTGGGAAAAATAAAAAGAAAAGGTGGGGGGTGAATGGGGGACTTAAATGGGGGGATCAGATGGTCCGGAGGGGAGGGTGATATGTGAGCAGAGACTAGGAGGAGGTCTGGGAGCCCTAGGGGAACTCGGGAAAAGCCAGGAACAGCCAGGACAGTGGCCCTGAGGTCAGACTGCGCAGGGAGGAGGCCAGGGGGACAGGAGGTGGGGAGCTGGGTCAGGCGCGGGTGGGAGATGAGGACAGGGGGAGGAGGGAGGGGGGAGGGGGGAGGGGGGTGGCCTGTTTTGAGGAATGCTTGAAGGAGGCATATGGTACTTACAAGGAGGGACTGAGGCCTGCCAGGAAATGACTGGTCTGGGCTCCCAGAGCTGGCGGCACCTTCCGCATGACGGTGATGGGCTGGGTCTGGGGCTACCCCCATCCCCCACAGACAGGAAGAGGACCTCGGGATGGGGTTCGTGTCCCAAATGAGGATAGTGGGGGGAATGGGGGGCGAAGAAAACAGAAGGTGGCGATGAGCAGATTGGTGTCGCGGAGGTGACTTGGAGAGACGATGGGGCAGAGGCCAGCGGAGGCCATGGGGTCCCCAGTATGCAGCTGCTGCTCTGCACTGGGTCAGTCCGGCTTCGGTTCTGGTCTGGTCCGATTCCGGCCTCAGTTTTCTCGTCTGTAAAAGGGGCCCGTGACCGCGACCTGTGCGGTGGGCCCAGGGGTGTCCTTTAGGGCCGGCGCGGGGCTGACAGGGGCGAGGTGGCTGGCGAGGCAGGGCTCGCTGGGGGTGGGTTCCGGGGCTCCTCCCCCTACTCACTCTGGCTCCCAGCCCCGCTGGGCCGTGGGGATGAGCGATGACAAAGCTGCTCACGGTAAACAGCTCGGATCAATCCGGCTTCGAGAAGCTGTAATTAGATTGAACGCCGGGGAGGGGGGCGAGCCCAGCCTCTTTGCTGCGATCCACAAAACGCCAGGTTTTTTCACTACTCTGCTTTGCCCTGCGCTTTCCGGAGCCTCTGCCTCTGGGGCCCCCATTGGGCACTTGATTGAGGACAGGGAGGCGGGGTGGGACAGGGGCGACCTACATCTCCCCTCCCTTTCCCCTCTGGTTCCTGTCCTGCCCCTGAGAGGACTTGCTGGGCAACCTTGGGCCAGTGGCTTACCCTCTCTGAGTAAATAAGAGAAAAATCCTCTCCTTATGGAATCATTGTGAGGATTGAAGGGTAGGATACAGGTGAGGCTCTTGAGACAAAGACCTCCTGAGCTTTCTGAGGAGCATTGGCGTTTCTGCCCCTACTGTAAAGGTAGGATGAATTGGGAGAAAATTGCTAAGTGAATGAATGAAGGAGTGAATGAATGAACTGAAGATTACAAGAGGTGAGGTGATCCCCTCCCAGGGTGGTCAAAGAGGTGAGAGGTCTATGCAGCTTCTCATATTTCCTTCCAGTGTTTCTTTATGCAGATAAAATATAAACATACATTCTTCCCCCCCCCTTTCATAAGCAAAAAGCTATCTGGCACAGTGTCTTCTGGGATTTGCTTTGCCACCTTTCTACATCTGTACCTACACCCTCCCCTTCTGTCAGCTTCTCAATGCAGTTACAAATATAGTCTTTTGCCTAAATCAATATTCAGTAATTACTCTTATTGTGGTTTTTCAGTGAGGAGCATCCACAGCTGAGCCATGTAGAGTACTAGGATTACATTTCCTTTCTTGTACAACTGTTTGATTTTCCAAGAGTTAACAGTTGCCAAACATAAATTCTTTCCACACTCTGCAACAAAATGCAAAACCAACTCAACAGGATTTTTCCACATGTCCCAGGTGCTTTGTTCTAGCTGTCTGCCAGGGTCTCCCCTCCTCATCATTTAGGGAACCCTTTTTCTCTTTCTCCTAGGTTGGATCCCATTTCCCGAATACTACACTCCCCCCCTTTTTTTTTTAATTTACTTCCTCATTTGGATGGAACACATCCTCCAGTAGCTTTCTGAGTAAGGGCATACAGAAAGTCAACTTTTGGAATCCTTGAACATCTGACCATATCTTTATTGTACCGTCATGCTCAATGTTTGGATATTTGGCAATTCTAGCTAGATAGACTTTTTCCTTGGAATTTGGAAAGCATTCTTCACTGACTCCTAGTTTTTCAGAAACCCAAAGCTGTTCTGAGTCTCAATATTTGATATGACTTCTGGCTTTCATCTCTGGAAGCTTTTTAGGATTTTTGTTTTATTCCTGGTGCTCCCAAGGAGGAGCCTCTCAAATGTGCCTTTTCCATGCACTGAGCTGAGGACTTGATGGGCTCTTTTAAACTAGAAGCTTCTGTCCTTCAACTCTAGATTTTTTTTGTTATTTATTTGATATCTCTTCCTCTACTTTCAAATTGCCTTTTGATCAAATGACAAACCTCCTTCATTTCAATTCATTCTCTAACTGTATTAACATCCTTCTCTCATTTGCCACCTCTGCATCTACCCTGGTCTATTTTCTGAGATATTTGCTTAACTTTATCTTCCAATCCTTACATTGAATAATTTTATTCCAACTATTTTTTTTTTTTTTTTTTTGAGACAGAGTCTCACTCTGTTGCCTGGGCTAGAATGAGTGCTGTGGCATCCTCCTAGCTCACAGCAACCTCAAACTCCTGGGCTCAAGCAATCCTACTGCCTCAGCCTCCTGAGTAGCTGGGACTACAGGCATGCGCCACCATGCCTGGCTAATTTTTTTCTATATATTTTTAGTTGACCAGATAATTTCTTTCTATTTTTAGTAGAGACGGGGTCTCGCTCTTGCTCAGGCTGGTCTCGAACTCCTGAGCTCAAACGATCCACCCACCTCAGCCTCCCAAGTGCTAGGATTACAGGCGTGAGCCACCTCATCCGGCAATTTTATTCCAACTATTATATATTTAAATTATAAGAATATTTTCTCACTCTTTAATGGTGCCTTTTATTTCACGGCATTCTGTACTTGTTTGATGGATACAATATTTTCCTCTTACTCTTCTGGGAATATTAATTATAGCTTTATAATTATAATTATAGCCTGTTTTGTCAGCTTCTCCTGCATTTATCCCCACGTTAGATGCTTTTCTAAAATGTCCAGTAGCTCCAGCCATCACTCGTATTTAATCCTAAAACCTGAAACAGCAGTTAGAAGCTCTCACCCTCCCAGGTCAGAGGAAGTGAAGTGTATGTCAGCTCACACACTGGGTGGGAGAACCTGTTGTCCCCGAAACATGAGTCACCGCACAGGGAACATTCATTTATTTTTGTGGACATTGATCTAACATATCATCTGTTCTGGCTGTTCTGGAACCAAAAAAAGCAAGCTTGCTGTGTTGTCCCAGTAGGCCACCAGGGCTGGCATGGAGCAGGGACATGGAACAGAGACCTGCTAGGACAGCATGCACCACCGGCCACTTTTGGGGCCCAGGAGGAGGCAGAGTGGGGCAGACTTTCCACCCACCCCCAGGCCCAGACTGGTATGCAGGAGAGAAATTGAGATTCTGATCGTATTCAAGCTGATGCCACAAAGTAGCCTGCCTGACTGGTGGCCTGTCCCCTAGGTGGGAGCAGCCCATCCTTTGCACCCACTACACCTGACACTGCATTGCCACTGCATTGCAGAGAGGTGTCTGCTTTGCAGCTGGGGCAGGGAGAATACAGGTGTCAGCCCCGCTGCATCACCCTCAGCTGTTGCTGTTTTGCTCTGCAAGCATCTCAGGCCGTGGGGCAACCTCTGCCACCTGCTCTATGCTGGGTTGCCCCAGAGAAAGGGTGACCTGCTCCCCTGGGAGAGGGAGGGGTGGTCTCTGCACCGTCACCTCCTCCTCCAAAGTCCTTGGATCTTTTCAGATCCGGAGGGTCCCCTGTGTGCTAGAGGGAGACCAAGCTCAGGTGTTTCTCAGCCTGCAGCTGGGGGAGGGGCTCAGACTCCAGTGTCAGCCTGGTACAGGGTTCCTAAGTTCAGTCCCCAGGCCTTGCAGGGACAGCCCAGGGGAGGAGGCAACCTGATTGCCCCATCCTTGCAGGAAGGGGTGGCTGGGGTTTGCGATGTACCCCGGCACCTATCAATTAACCATTTCTTTCACCAAAGACTACACTGAGCCAGAAATAACTCACCTGTAGAGATTCCATGTCCTTCCAATCTGGGAAAGAAGGGGAGAAAGGGACCAACACCAATTTTTGTTGCCCTTTGGATGGGGAGCCCTTGGGTGGGGGGCGGGGTGAGGGGTCTGGGGCTATGGGGCTGGGGAGGAGGCGCCTGGAACCATGGGGAGGGGACTGGAGGGGGTGGTGGCGGTACCTGCAGAGGTGCATTCATTGTGTCCCCTTCTCTGTCCCCCCACCCCGTGCCTGCCTGTTCCCCCTCGCCTTCCATTTACTGCTGTTTCCCTTTCTTGCTGTTTCCCGTCCCTTCTGCCCTGTGTGTCTCTGTTTCCCTGTCCCTCTGTCGCCCGCTGTCCCTCCCTCCCCTGTCCACGTTTCCCTGAGTCCCTGCCCTTCCTGAGGTCTCCCCCGTCCCGCTCTGCTCGGGGCTGCATGCTGTCCCCGTCTCCTGCTGCCCGCGCGCCCGCGCGCTGCCTGCTGCCCGCCTGTCGCCGGCGTCCCGCGCGGTGGTGGCACCGTGTAGAGCCCGCCCGCAGCCTGCAAGCGCAAGGAGCGGGAGCAGCAGAAGGAGCGCGCGCTGCAGCCCAAGAAGCAGTGTCTAGTGTTCACCCACCTACAGCGCCGCACGCTCATCGCCATCTTCAAGGAGAACAAGCGGCCGTCCAAGGAGATGCAGGTCACCATCTCGCAGCAGCTCCGTCTGGAGCTGAACACAGTCAGCAACTTCACTAATGCGCGGCGCCGCTGCAAGAACCGCTGGGCGGAGGAGCCGGGCGCAGCCCCCGGGGCCGGCGGGCGCCGCCTCCACCTTCTCCAAGGCCTGAGGCGCCCGGGTCCCGCGCCCTCAGAGCCTCGACCGGGCCCTCCGAGCCTCGACCGCGCCGGGCGCTCCGTCCCCGCGTCCCCCACCCTACCCTGACCGCCCGAGACCCGCCCTCGGGGGCGCGCGAAGGGTGTGCTGTCCGGGACCCCCACGCCCGGGGGGAGACGCGGCACACTCCCCAGCCCAAGTGCACAAAACGGGCCCCCTCCTCCCTGCATTCCAGCTCCCGCCAGGCCAAAGGAAGCCCCCTGCTCCCCCAGGGAGGCGGGGAGGGGGGCGCAGAAAGGGGTCCCGCAGCCCCCCTCTCAGTTCAGGACGCCCAAGGGGCTCACTGTGTGGTCCCCTAAAGCGGGTCAAGAAGCACATTCTAGAAATATAAACCGGGTATTTAAAAAAACGAATTTTAAGAATAACTAACCCCTCCTTCACCAGACGCCCCCGCTCCCAAAGAGGGAGGCAGGAAAAACCTTCCTTTCCTCCTTCCCACCCCGGGAGCAGGTGCCCCGTGGTCCCCCCACCAGCCCCTTGCAGAGTCACCAAAACCCACGTAAGTGGACCCTCCCGTGCCCCACCCAGAGGACCGCGCCGCCCCTGCCGCCGGGACTCCTGTGCCAAGAATCGCCTGCCTTAACGCCTGGGGAGGCCCGGCGGGCCGGCACCCTCGGCGCGCCCCTCCCAGCCCGCCCCGGCGAGGGGACGGCGGGCTCTGACATGCGGGTAACTTCCAGACGCCCCCCCCCCAGCACCCCTCTCTAGTTCACTTTACCTTTAGCCACCTTGATGAACCACACGGGGACAGACAGCCCAGGAAACGGAAGGTGACATTCAGATCCCACCCGGATGGGACCCCGAGGAGGCCCCGAGACGCGCAGCTGCAGCCGCTTGGAGCC
>JAQIFY010006467.1:0-10274 GCA_028533085.1 Varecia variegata
TCTCTTATGTTTTCCTGGATAGAGCTGGAACCCATTCTACTAAGTGAAGTATCCCAAGAATGGAAAAACAAGCACCACATGTACTCACCATCAAGTGGTTTCACTGATCATCACCTAAGAGCACATTTAGGAATAACATTGATCGGATGTCGGGCAGATGTGGGTGGGGGAGGGGATGGGTGTATACATACATAATGAGTGCGATACGCACTGTCTAGGGGATGGACACTAGGGGATGGACAAGCTTGAAGCTCTGACTCAGGGGGGAGGGGGGGCAAGGGCAATATACTAACCTAAACTTTTGTATCCCCACAATATGCTGAAATAAGCATAAAAAAATAAAAAATAAAAACAAATAAAAAAAGTGGTACTTAAAAAAAATAAGAATATGAACGCAGGGTTGTAAAATATTTTGTACTTAATTGGGTATTTACATATTTATATTCATTTTAATATCATGTATTTTTCATACATAAAATATCATGTTAATAAAGTACAAATACATCTATTTCTAAATGAGTATATGTAAACTGTAATTGTTTGCATGTATCTGAATTGGAGCCTTCATGCTGTATATAGGCACTTACAAAGTGGTATAATATGTATATTGAACAAGTAAATATTTTTCTTATTAAGAATTTTTTCTTCCTTTCCTTCGTTCTTTTTCTTCCCCATAGACTTGCTGCTTTCAAACAGCTGTATTCCCTTTTTGGGTTCATCAGAAGGACTGGATTTCCAAACCCTTCTGTTAGATGAAGAGAGAGGCAAGCTTCTCCTGGGAGCCAAGGACCACATCTTTCTGCTCAGTCTGGTTGACTTAAACAAAAATTTTAAGAAGGTCAGTTTATTTATATATACAGTTGATTGGATTCATTTATTTTCATCTGTGTTCTGTTTCATTTTAAGTGACTCAATATTAAATGTAGTAAGCCATTTACATGTCAAAAACATTAAAAGAACAGATTGCTCATATACATTTTAGATTTTTATGGATTTAAGTACATATGCATGTTCTTTAAGAGTGAATATAATATTAAAAGCTTTGAAAGTATAAATGAAAAACTTCAAAAATGAGTAAATATGTACTAGGCTGTACAACAGAAATGCAGAGTTTTGAACTGAACAAATGATAAGTGACTTATTCAACAAGAATGAACATTTATAAATATAATGATTGTTGTAAAATTAAAATTTTATTAACTTTCAATTAACAATTAACCATACCTTCAACTGACAGTTTGACTGTGGTGATGTTTTAATATCATACTGCTCATACAGTTTTTTCCACACTCTTATTTCACATCTGAACAGATTTCTTTTATGGCCCAATCACTCTCAGCTAGAGATTAATAATGCCCCACAATGGGCTCTATAAGAACAATATTAACACTACAAAGAAATATACACTAGTTGTTTAAAATCCAAAAAGCAGTTGCTACTTTTCCCTACATTTTCAAATAGTAGTGTGAAACCCAGAGGAAAGAGTGCCACACTTTAGATTTTATCAATTATTATTATCTAGTACTTTAGCAAATATCAGTATCTATGCAAGCAGAGATAGATACTAAGATTGGCAGTGACTGAGTGATTGAAGAGAAGTCATAATATATGTCCTACCTGGATCTATGAGGCATCTTCTATTGTTATTTTTTAACTACCTTTTTGAGAAGCATTGCAAAAGAAACCCGAGGAGCTATTCCAATAGCTTCAGGTCAATAGTTCCCAATATTGACTTCTTCCTATTCAAAAAGGAGCTGTTTATAGGTCATTCTAAGACCTTGAAGCTTTATATAGCATTCATCTATAATGACAAATTTAACTTAACCCTCTAATCATGAGATGTATTTAATAACCAAATAACAGATGCTCAGTTATGAGTGTTATTTGTTCCGAGACTTTAGTCTGCATAGGCAAAATATTTATCTTCATGTGTGTTAATATTGCTAAATTAATCCCTGCATTACAACAGTAGTTTTTGCTTTTTAATCATTCAATTTTTAAGTAGTTCTTCTATACCTTTTTGAGTCCCACCAAAGAAAAGGAGTCATTTCTTATGAATATTTAGACTTGATAAGGAAATAATTGTTGAATGCAAATGTATTTGCATGCATTTCATGTAATCTGTGTTTCTAG
Source organism: Varecia variegata (assembly GCA_028533085.1). Classification (NCBI taxonomy): domain Eukaryota; kingdom Metazoa; phylum Chordata; class Mammalia; order Primates; family Lemuridae; genus Varecia; species Varecia variegata. Next base: position 2,134 of record JAQIFY010006467.1, read on the forward strand.
AAGAAAAAGTGAGGGCTAAAATATTGCCAGTAGTTGTTCTTAATTTCACACTTAGAAACCCATAAGATTATCTTTAAAAAAAATAAAGTTACCCTATAGCCTGGATATTGTTGAGTAAGATAAAATAACCAGTTGATTAGGCACTAGAATTTGAAAAGTTTGCCCTCCATTCTAACATTGTAGCTCCATTGCATTTTTTCTTAAGGCTTTATTTTTTTTCTTCAGGAATTTCTTTTAAAGTACTCATATTCCTAGGAGAGGCAATCGATGTTATCAAGTAATATCTCAATTGTCAGTAAATATCTTAGCAGAGGATGACAGTTCTTATGAAAGAGGCCAAAGAAAAATGTTAATCTTTGCAGTTTCACTTTAAGAGATACTACATAGTATAAGAGGTATTTTCCCAAATATGTCTCAGTTTTAATATAACTGCAAAAAGCAATTCATACTTTTAAGGGAATTTGTTCATGTTCTGTCCTCTGCCTTCAGGGATTGGAAGAAAAAGTCTATTTATCTGAACTGAATGTATTAGATCATTGCTTAAAATAAATGCTGATAGAATAACTTCCTTCTTTGACTATTTTAAGCAAATCTCTCTTTGGCCATATTCCATGCTTGAAATGTGCTAATATTTAATAAAGTAAATGTTTATGCAATACCAATTTCTCTTATGATGTTATTGAAATAAATGCTTATTTGAATACATTATAAAGTTAGATACTTTCTACATAACTGATATTTTTTATATCTCTACAAAATGGATAATTGATAAGAGGATTATGTATGCAAAAGTAACAATTTATGTTTATGTAGGTATCCACCGTTCCAATTTATATAAATCACTCCAGTGCTAAAAGGTACTCCACAGTAGCAAGTACGTGTCAAGATGTAGTACTTTAGCAGTGTTTAGACCTACGGGGTTTGCATTGGCTCAGTGCCCTTCGGCAAAGATCCAAACTCCTCTGTGGAGAAAAACACACGTGTTGGGACTCTGAGGGGCTGAAGAGTGTCCTTTGTACTCTTTAGAGTTAAAGCAATCTACAATGCATAATAGAGTTACAAGTGACTGGTTGGGAATTATGTTCCCTTGGAAATTAAAAAAAAAATCTGTTAGAAAACACAATTGAAGTAAGCAAAATTGAGGATATATGTATACTTGGAGTTTTTGTACAAACACTGCTGTGCCTATCTTATCATTCATATCTGCCATGGGCATTTATTGTGGAATCACCAGAAATCATAGGAAAATCATTTACAAAATGAGTTAGGTAATAAATATTTAATAACACCTTTCTTATTATATTTGCTCTTGTTCAGACTAGATTTTGAGTCTAGTACAGTGAATGGTGCAGGTATATGTTTAATAATTTGACAAATGACTACAGAAGATAGTCAAAATTAAATTTTTTGGAAACATTTCCAGTTTCTAGAAAATAAAAATTAAGCAGACTAGTTTTTTTTGTTTTTGTTGTTGTTGTTGTTGTTGTTTAGCTCTCAGGCTCCTAGATAAGAGGGATGAGATTCTGGTCTGGTCTTGTTTTTCTCTTTTTTTCCTTTCATGTTGAGGGGAAGGACTGTTTTTATAGGGACTTTTTAGACAATGGCAAGTGTAATTGCACATTGCAAGTAGGTATCACTTCACGATTTAACTAGACTTTTCCAAAGTTGGTCCATAATGCCTCTCTTGAGTTGGGAAATACCCTGTGGACTCCTTTCTGGGACAGGTTCTGGACTGAAAATGCACATTGATTTGACATTCCCTTTCTCCAGCACTAGATCAAAATGCAGCAATCAGAACCAGCCAGAAGTGATCACATTCTGAGGGAAGAAGATGGATCTGAACTGTACTTAGCACTTTCAACCCTTGTATTGTAGGTTGAGTTCCCTCAGAAGCCAACTCCGAGATGAAGACTAGCTTGCGGAATATTTATTCTAAGGGGATGTTCTTGGGATCAACCCTGTGGGAGGGAAAGCTAAGAAACAGGATTAGGCAAAGGGAGAATTAACCTGTGATCCAATCCCAGCAAAAGGCTCAGCTGTCAGGCCAAGCTGATAAGATGGCAAACATTTCAATGTATTTTTCTAGCATGAGTGATAATACCATAATTCAACTGAGTTTATCTTTTTCTCCTTTCTAATCCATTCACCACAACCATCAGAGTTATCTTTAAAAAATTAAAAGTCTGATTATGTATCTCTCCCTTAGACAACTCTGGCAGTTTTTCCTAGGAACTTGAATAAACTCCAGGCTTCTTAGCGTTGAGTCCTAAGGCTCTTCCCAGCCCATTCCTAGTCTATGTTTACAGTCTCACTTTTATCTGTTCTTCACTGTTCCCTCACTTGTACTCTATTTTCTGCTTCCCTTTCCCCCATCCGTCTCTTTCTTCTTTACTCAAACTATCCAGTTAATTTTTTTCCAAAATAAATAATTTACTTTCAAATTCTGTTCCTTTCTTAAAGCTTCCTGGGATTTTACTTTCTTGCTCATCTCATTCCTCATTCTTGAAGGCATTTATGTAAGTTTACTCTTGTCACCTTTTGCTCTCCAAGGCTCCATCTGACCCTGAGGAGACTTAACTATTTTTTTGTGTTTACTGGAGCATTTTATATATTTATGCCAATGTCAGATGTCCTAGCTGATAACGTTATCATTATTCATTTGTGTCAATATATCCTCATTCACATGATATGTTCCTTGAATAAGGGGATAATTTTTCATGTATTTCTGATTCTCCTTTAGCACATAGCACAGTATCTTACACATAAAAGACACTAAATAGTGTGTTTCTTTAATTTTTTTAATTGGTGATTTTGTTAGTTTTCCTCTTTTGAGTGAGAAAGCACTACATTACTCTTACCAATTAGCATGCTGTCAGCTTAGTATTAAAGACACCTATCTTATTTATTATGTCACACAACAAGAATAATGTCCAGAGTTTGAGTGGCTACAGAGGTGAAAATGTCATCTGCCTAATGATGTTATAGAGGACCCAGTTCTTTTTGCCTTTGTCTGCCATTCTTGGTATTGGCATTATCCTTCGGTTGGTAGCAAGATGGCTGCAAGAGTTTTCATGGGTCACATCCAAAGAAATGTAATATTACATTGAAAATTACATTTTTCAATGAATATTACATTTTTCAATTACATTGAAAAAATAATCACTTGTTATGTCTCCTTCATAAAAGTAAGAAAAACTTTTGCAGAACCCTCCCTTACATTTCATTGGCCAGAAATGCATCAACCAATTCCCAAACTTGTAAGAGGGGTAGGGTAACTATGATTTGCTTATATCAGTTATCTCAAGTGGAAGGAATGTTCAGGAAGTAATCAGATTACAGACAAGGAGTAGAAAACAATCTTTCTTTAAAAGTAATTTACTTAGAGGACTGATTTTTTTTTTTTTCAGTTTAGCATAGGTAGCCCAAGGAAAACGTAAAAGTTTTCTCAATCCATCAAAAAGAAGAGTATTAATATATTTGCCTATTTGGAAATATTTATAAAGATTAGCTAGTTCTACAAGGAAATTGTATGGAAGAATTTATTTTTCTTTCAGGAGATAGCCTTAGAAAGTATTTATTGTCAGTTAAAAAGTCCTCAAAATAATGTATTTCATGGTAAAAATTAAAAAATCTGCTAACCTTTACAAATACTTCTCTTCCTTATGTAAAAGTTCATTTGATTCTGCAAAAGTTCTCTCTGATGCTTAATTTAATCTAAGCTTTATGAAATCTAGTCTGCTGCAGACCTCTTCAATTTGGTGAGACTGTATAAGTTTTCTCCTTTTAATATTGCTACTTTTAGGAGGGTGACATTTCTATGAAAGGGTAGTTTCTCATTTAGTTCAAAGAATTAAAGTATGCATCATTGTTCTTTAGTCATAATATTTAGCATTATCCACTAAATATTTAATGTACAGAGAAAATATTTTTAAAAAAATCAAATAACTAAATATGACTTAAGCATCGTTGAATATATTTCTTAGCAGAATTATATAAAAAATAATACTGCCTTTATTGATTTGGTTTTGTCAGTCTCTGAGGTTGAAACCAATGATATGTATTATAAAAGTAAAACGGGATACTCTATAAGATTGCACTTTGAGTAATTTTTTTCTTTTGTCTTTGTATGTTATTATTTCTTTTTCACTTTTTCAACAAAAATCCATTGAGTGTCTACTACTGGTACTAAGAATATTATAATAGAATATAAAACTCACATCTTGTCATTTCTCATACCCTAATTAGGGAGACAAGGCCTAACATAATTACAAGACAAGTCAGAATATGTTAAAATGTCCAAAATAATTCCTCACATATGTTAGGAATCCAATGAGGGTAAAACAATAATATGCTTTGTATGGCTTTGAACTAGTTCAAGATGGATGAGTAAAATTTGTATTGGTATTAATTGGTTAATATAAAATAATTTGCATCTAAATTTGGAACTTGTGGTTTATTGTTTCCTTGTTGTTCAGTTAGGGTGGGGAAAAACACGTTTGAGAATTGGAGCAGAAGAGAGTCTTTTTTTCTCTTCTATGTGTAGACTTCTCAAAGTTCCAATTAATGGATCTGGATTTTCCTTCCCTGTCCTTGAATATCCTACCCCATCTCTCCAGTCAGAGGAAGTACCTAAAAGAAGAACTCTAATAGTCTTTGAGAAAGGTGGCTAACTGTGAATGGACATTTATACCCATTTATCATTCATTTTATAAGTGATGTGTTAGACACCTGTTCAGTGTAGACATTATAATAATGCAAGTGTTTGACATTTGTACAATATGGTTTAAGAACCTATGATTTCTAAACAAATGATTCTAAACTACATAGTAACTGTCACTTTAACTATAAGTGAACATTCTCTACCACAGCCAGACTTAAGTAGTCTTGGCAATAATTCATAAAATCCAGAGCCCTTTCTATGTAAACTTCAGGAGTAATATATACAAACTAAAAGTCTCTCTCTTTCTTTCTCACTCTTTTTTTAATGGAGTCATAGTTGACAGTAAAAATAATATCCAATACTTCTGTTTAGTTATGTTACTTAGTTGGATTTCTGAGTTAATGAATTGTTGGGATCTTTCCATTTGAAAATGTTACTTATTTTGGAAGCAGTTCAAACCTACATGGGTGAAATGAGTCTCCAAGACACAAGCAACAAGTCACAAAGAGAATGATTTATTAAACTGAGTACTGCTTTTGTATCCATGTTATTAAGCATTTGTTTCTTGGTGTTCTCCCTTCCTTCTTTTCTTCCTTCCTGTCTTTTTTTTATTTCAAAATATTAATTAAGGGGGTACAAGTGTTTTTGTTACATAGATATCTTGTATAATGCTTAAGTAGGGGCTTTTGGTGTGCCCATCACCCGATATTGTTCATTGTACCCAATCAGTAAGCTTTTATCCTACACCCCTTCTCTCCCCCCTCACTGCTTCTTGGTTTCTCATGTCCTTTATATTGCTTTATGCCTGTGTATACACATCTATTAGCACCCACTTATTAGTGAGAATATATGGTGTTTGGTTTTCCATTCCTGAGATACTTCACCTTGGATAATGGTCTCTGCTTCCATCTAAGTTGCTGCAGATGACATATTTCACTCCTTTTTATGGCTGAGTAGTATCCCATGGTATATAGATACCACATTTTTTTTTTTATTCACTCATGAATTGAAGGGCACTTAGGTTAATTCCACATCTTTGCAATTGTGAATTGTGCTGTGATAAACGTTCGAGTGCAGGTGTCTTTTTCATAAAATGACTTCATTTCCTTTGGGTAGGTACCGAGCAGAGGTATTGCTAGATCAAATGGTAGGTCTACATTTATTACTTTGAGGAATCTCCATGCTGTTTTCCATAGATATTGTACTAATTTGCAGCCACACCAATAATGCATAAGCATTCCTTTCTCTCTGCATTCATGCCAGCACCTATTAGTTTTTTTTTTTTTCTTTTTAATAATGGCCACTGTGATAGGGGTAAAGTGGTATCTCATTGTATTTTTTATTTTAATTTCTCTGATGATTAGTGATGGTGAGCATTTTCTCATGTTTGTTGTCCATTTGTCTGTCTTGTTTTGAAAAATTTCTGTTCATGTCTTTTACCCAAATTTTGATGGGGTTGTTTGTTTTTGTTTCTTGCTGATTTGTTTGAGTTCTTTGGAGATTCTGCATTTTAGTCCTCTGTTAAATGTATACTTTGTGAATATTTTCTCCCATTTAGTAGGTTGCCTATTCACACTGTTGATTATTTCCTTTGCTGTGGAGAAGTTTTTGTGCAAATCAATAATTGTGTTTTGCCACATAAACATAAACAAAAACAAAAACTGTATGATCATCTCAATAGATGCAGAAAAAGCATTCAATAAAATCCAGCATGCATTCATGATAAAAACCCTCAACAAACTAGGCATAGAAGGAACATAACTCAAACTTATAAAGGCCATATATGACAAACCCACAGCCAACATCATATAGAATGGAGAAAAGTTGAAAGCATTCCCCCTAAGAACTGGTATAAGACAAAGGTGCCCACTGTTACCACTTGTATTCCACATAATTTTGGAAGTTCTAGCCAGAGCAATCAGATATGAGAAAGAAACATAGGATGTCCAAATCAAGAAAGATGAGGTCAAACTATCCCTGTTTGTTAACAACATGATCTTGAATCTAGAGAACCCTAAAGTCTCCACCAAAAGACTCCTGGCATTGATAAATAAATTCAGTGAAGTCTCAAGTTATAAAATCAATGTACACAAATCAGCATTTCTATGTACTAATAATAGTCAAGTGTAGAGTCAAATCAAGGACTCGATACCATTCACAATAGCTACAAAAAAATAAAACACCTTAGACTATACTTAATAAAATAGGTAAAAGATCTCCACATGGAGAACTACAATACACTGAAGAAAGAAATCAAGGATAACACAAACAAATGGAATAACATCCCCTGCTCATGGATTGGTAGAATCAACATTGTTAAAATGTCCATATTGGCAAAAGTGATTTATAGATTCAATGCAATCCCCATCAAAATACCAGCATCATATTTCACAGATCTAGAAAACAATAATCCTTGGCTACATTTGAAACCAAAAAAGAGTCCAAATAGCCAAAGTGGTCATAAGTAAAAATCTGGAGCAAATCTAGAGGCATTACATTACATGTCTTAAAGTTATACTACAAGGCTATAGTAACCAAAACAGCATGCCACTGGTATAAAAGTAGATGTAGAAAAATGGAACAGAATAGAGAATCAAGAGATAAAACCATATACCTACAACCACTGATCTTCAACAGAGCAGACAACAACATACCCTGGAGAAAGGAAGCCCTATTCAATAAATGGTGCTGGGTAAATTGGATAGCTAAATACAGAAGAATGAATCGGTACCACTATTTCTTGCCATATACAAAAATTAATTTAAGATGGATTAAAGACTTAACTGTAAGGCATGAAACCATAAAAATTCTAGAAGAATACGTAGGAAAAACTCTTCTAGACATCAGTCTAGGCAAAGAATTTATGACTAAGACCTCATAGGCAAATCTGGCAACAACAAAAATAAATAGGACTTAATTAAATTAAATAACCTCCCTTTTTTTAAAAAATGGGTTGTAAAGGCAGGCAAGTGGACTAATATGATATAAGTTTTCTCTGAGACCACAATTATTATTTATTTTATCTGCAAATCTAACAGTAACTGGCATGTGAACTCATGGAGTATAATAGTACAACTTTATTTTACCTTCTATAATCCCTTTCAAGCTGCTCTGTGGGACTAGTTCTTCTCCTGGGCCTGTTAACTCTAGCAGGACCCATGGCTTTCGAGGTCACTTAGGTAGTGCAGACAATTGCTGTCTAGAAATTAAAATGTGAATCTAATGTTATAAAATTTTCCACTTCACTTAAAATGGAACTCCTCCTCCCTCTGCCTGTCTCTGCTTGGGCCTGCCATGTAAGGGAGGGGCCTGCCATAGGGACATGCTCAGAGGTGGCTTCTCTGTTGACACCCCCCCCCCCCAGTGCTTTCTTTCCCCTAAGCTTGTTAAACACACTGTATTATCCCTGCAGAGTCAAATCAGAAGAAAAAAGGAAGAAAGATGAGGGCTTTAGAGAAGTGTCTTCTCTACTGACATTGTC
>JAQIFY010006468.1:0-10273 GCA_028533085.1 Varecia variegata
CAGGCACTGGCAAAGCACCGGCGGCTTATTTTATTATCACACCTTCACTTTGGGGCCACCATCTCCAGAGTCAGAGTCTGTGATATGTGTGATAAGTGTTCTAATTCCTAGTCCACAGGCACATCAGGTAATTAACGTTCTGCCACTCAGGAATCAGACTTCACAGTGGCTCTCAGCAGTTTTTTGTTTGTTTGTTTGTTTTTTGGTTTTTTTAAGAACAAGTGCCACAGTAAAAATTTATCACAGAGCAATATTCTTTCATGTCTATTTTTGAGATTCATCCATGCCTATATAAGATTATTCCTTTCTTTCTTTCTTTCTTTCTTTTTTTTTAAACAGGGTCTCACTGTGTCACCTGGGCTGGAGTGCAGTGATGACATCATAGCTCACTGTAACCTCAAACTCCCGGGCTCAAGTGATGCTCCTGCCTCAGCCTCCCGAGTATTTGGGACTACAGGCGCAGGCTACCATGTCCGGCTAATTTTTCTATTTTTTTTGTAGAGACGGGGTCTCACTCTTGGTCAAGCTGCTCTCAAACTCCTGACCTCAAGTGATTGTCCTGCCTCAGCCTCCCAAAGTGCTAAAATTATAGGCATGAGCCACTGTGTCCAGCCCTTGAGCAGTTTTTAAGTCTTCTTGAAGATGACGGTTCCTATCTTTTATCAACACATTCATAATCCATGATGTTCAAACAGATTGGTAAAAATCCCCTTCACTCTGATTAATTTGCTTACCCCTTGATGGTGAGGGCTTTTAGCCGCGTAAATTGTACCCAGCATTAAATAGATGACTCCTCCAGGGAGTTTTGCAATTACTGAAAGAGGGAAAATGTTAGGTCTCTTACAACGTCATTGGGAATGGTTGTCCCTAAAAGAAATTAAACAGAATTGAGCCCATTTTGTAACTTTGCTTTTCCTTAATTTATTTGTACCCTATTTGCATCCTATGCTATACTAGGCACTGAAAAAGAACATACATGATCGTCCCTACCCTCAAGGAGCTCTGGTTCTGGAAGGAGAAACAGGCCACTGATTTATGGGTGCTGGGAAAATTGCTTACCATGACTAAGAAACTGAGAGGGCAGTTGAATCAGAAACAAAGACAGTGCACCTTTCGTCACTGTAGACTCAGGATCGTACCCAGATAGAGTGTGTGTGTGTGTATAACTGAAAAGAGCCACTTGATACACCTATCTGTCTCCTACCTATGCATCTGTCTCCCCCTACAGAGTGGGAGGGGCTTGTTTGGCCAAACCTCCTAGAGAGATGGGAAGCTCACATCTTCATGGAGAAATTAGGGATGATAAGTATAGGTACCTAACAGCAAAGAGGTTACAAAGATTGAGGGAAGGCCATTTGAAAAAAATTAGACAAGCTAGGGCTTGGTGCAAAGAGGTTGAGTCCAAGTCATAAACCTGTTTTGTAATCATGTCTCTACCAGCTGGGTGACCTTGAGCAAGTTACTTAACTTCGGCTGGCCTTGGAGGCTCATGCCTATAATCCTAGCACTCTGGGAGCCCAAGGCAGGAGGATTGGTGGAGGCCAGGAGTTTGAGACCAAGAGCAAGACCCCATCTCTCAAAAAAATGGAAAAATTAGCTGGGTGTGGTGGCATGTGCCTGTAATCCCAGCTACTTGGGAGGCTGAGGCAGGAGGATCGCTTGAGCTCAGGAGTTTGAGGCTGTAGTGAGCTATGATGACACCACTGCACTCCAGTGTGGGCGACAGAATAAGACCCTGTCTCAAAAAAAAAAAAGTTACTTAACTTCTCTGAGCCGTAGTTTCCTCAATCTATAAAATAGAGGATAAAACACCCACCTTGCCTATTTGACAGGGTTGATGTGCTATATCAAGGGTTGGCAAATTACAGCCTGCAGGGCCAGTGGGGCCCACAGCCTAGTTTTGTAAAGTTTTATTGGAACACAGCCACACCCATTCATTACTTGCTATCTGTGGCTGCTTTCTCACTACAACAGCAGGTTGAGTAGTTGGGACAGAGACTCTGTGGCCCACAGTGCTAAAATATTTATCATCTGGCCCTTTACAGAAAAAGTTTGCTGACCCTTGTGCTTAATGGTTATGAGGTCATGCTGTGCAGTCATTAATTTGCTTTAAAATTGAATTATGTGTCAGTTAATAGAGTTATATGGGAGAGATCTCTTCAGTTCACAGGAAACATAAGGAAAGCCATGATTTGTTAGATGTTAATGCTTTTTCTTTGAAGAAACCTATTTTATGTTTGGTGAATCTTGCACACTCGGCACAGGTGGCTGGGACTCAAGGCAGAGGGCCACACAGGCTTACAGGTCTTGGCAGTTGTTTTCTATATCAGAGAGAAGGAGGATGGACCTTGAAATAATTTTCATTCTGTCCTAGAATGAACCGTGTTGTAAACTCGTCAGACAGGACAGATGGGGCTTCTGATTCAGCCAGGATTTCCAGAGCACCTATTATGTGTCAGGTCCTAGTCCTGGTGCTGGGGACACCAAACCCCTGCCCTCGTGGAGCTCACATGCTAGCCTTCAGATGTGTCTTTTAAGTCTTTAGGAAGACATCAGAAAGTAAACTGAAAACGACCTTTTTGGTTTATCCTCCCCCTACCAACTTTTTGTTGTGTATTATTTATTTTTGAATAGGTTATACATTTACATGACAACTAACTTAAAAGATTTGAAAATGAGAAATCTGTCTATCCCTGATACCTAGCTATCTAGTTCCCTACATTAGATGCAACACCTGTTACCGGTTTCTTGTATACCCTTCCAATGATGTTCTATATGTATACAAGCATTCATATCTATATGTATATTTTTTCATTTATTTCTTTAAGGTTCTCTGTCCTCCCTAACTTTTTATTTTTTAAAATTGAACACCTATAGAAAAACTGAAAGGATAACACCATACAACCTTCACTTGGATGCCCCAGTGGTTACCATTTTACCATATTTGTTTATTTCTCTCTTGCCCCTCCCCACATGCATACACACATTCCTTTTTCTCTTCTGAAGCTTTAAAAGTGAGTAGCAGATACCATTATAGTTCACCCCTTGAAACTTTATCAGACATCTCCTAAGGACATTCTCCTACGTGCGTACATAACCACAATTTCGTCATCCCACTCAAGAATTTTATCACTGATACCGTACAATTCTCTGACACCTAATACCCAGTACTTACTCAGATTTCTCCATTTGTCCAAGCAATGTTCTTTATAACTTTGTTTTGTTTGTTTGTTTGTTTAAATCCAGGGTCCCTGAAGGATTCCTCATTACATTTAGCTGTCATATCTGTTTAGTTTTTTAAAACACTTACCTGCTTTGGTTTCCTCCTGATTTTTACCCTCATTCTTGGGTCTTCACATTTCTTGTGCCCTTTGCTTTTTCCCCTTTTAAAACAGAGTTTCAATACCATTGCATTCCGGTCCCCGCAGGTGTCAGCCAGCCTTAAAGAGCAAAATGGATCTGGACGTGGTTAACATGTTTGTGATTGCGGGCGGGACGCTGGCCATCCCAATCCTGGCATTTGTGGCCTCATTTCTCCTGTGGCCTTCTGCACTGATAAGAATCTATTACTGGTAAGCTAATTGACATTTGCGAGATTATCATAATATTGTCATCTTCTCTGCTTGTCCCTTTTGTTATCGTTCAACATTTTATCATAGAACATTTCAAACATACAGAAAAGTTAAAAGACACTCATCCTCTTTGGAGTTTTGAGCATGTTCTTGAGGAATTGGTGGTAGCTTATCACCAGGTAAGTTCTTTCAGGTTTCTGACAGCATCTTCGCCCACCCACGCTCCCAACGTCACTGATTCTGTCTTCAAGCAAGGATCATGCATGTTTATGGGAACTCCTTTGGTACTTTCTTGGTCATTGGATTCTGACCCTGTGGTGTCCTGACAGGTGCAGTGATGTCACTAAAAAATGAATTAGAAAGAACAGGGCCATTGAGATGGCGTATGTAGGACAGAATGTTTTTAGAGTTGTTCTAGAAGTATTCATTAGTAAAGTGACAAAAAGAAAAGTTTCCAAAATACGTCATTCTCATACCACCTTTATGATTTGTGCCCTATCTATGTACCACCTATCCTTTTCTTCTGTATTTCCTTTAGAGTGAGTCACCTTTTTTTAAACCTTAAATCAATTTATCTAAAGAGTGATATAAATATCACAGCCTTAAGTGGAAAGCTTGCCATACTTGCCAGAAATAGCAAATTAATTTTTAAAAGTAAAAATAAACACGATGGCATTAAACAATCTCACTGAATTCTAGCCTAGATACCGTTGCCTGCCAAAGGCCCTGAGTCTCCTTTCTCTTGGTTACAAAGTGTAAGAAAGGCCTGGAAGATGTCGCAGCCCTGAGCAGACCCCATCTCCTTGATGGAATCAGAAAGTTAACAGTTGAACAGAAAGTGACTTTCTCAGGATGTGCTTCGCTGACTTTTCATGCCACTGTCCATTTATCAAATAAAACCACCCCTCCTACCCCCATGGTATGCATCCCCTGGTGACGAGAATACTGAAATTGGCCCGGTTGCTCCCTGTGCCATAGGTAAGCCCATTGAGATTTAACTGGGATTTCCAGGAGTTAGACTCACTTCTAAGAGTGCAGGGAGGCTGTGTGCCCTTTATCTGCCCTCCTTTCTGGCTGCCTTTTGTTTCACTGGAGTGTGGAATTTTCCACCTGCCAGCCAGGCTCTGATCCTTGAAACTAAACTAATTGAATGGAAGGGAGCTTTGCATCTTTCGTTCTGGCTCTCTGGTTGTGGAATGTGTGTGACCCCTTTAGGGGGTCACCCAGGACCCACCTTCTGCATTGACAAAGCTGAGACTCCAGTTGCGTAAATGCTTTTGCCCTTGCAGTGCTGGTAGCAGGGGTTCTTGTGATGTGGGGGCCATGGCTCCTGGGTGGTCCCTGACATGGAGAGGCCAGAGTTGTGTGCCCCTCCTCGTGGCCCTGCTGAGGCATCATGGATCTCCACACACAAATGCCATTTTTATTAACTAAGTCAAATTGAAGCCAAGAATGCAATTCACTGAGATGGCCTGTAACCATGGATATGGCTGCATATGGAGGTGCGATTATATAAAGGCTGATACCACCCACCTCATGGAGAAACCAGCCTCAATCCTGCAAAGTCCCCCAATCCCCAAGTTCCTTGGGTTGTGGAGGAGAAGACTTTCAGAGGCAGGGTGTTAGAGTAATTTTGATATTTGATTTGTAAAGAGAAAAATAAGTTCATACCAAGTAATTCACTTTTATATTAAGTTAAAATTCACATAACATAAAACTCACCATTTTAAAGTATACCATTCAGTGGTTTTAATATATTCACAGTGTTGTGCAACTACTATCTAATTTCTGAACATCTCCATCACCCCAAAGGAACCCCAGGTGGTAGCAATCACTCTCAATTTCTCCCTCCCTTGTGCCCTGGCAACCCTTAATCAATCTACTTTCTATCTCTTTGGATTTGCCTATTATGGACATTTCATATAAATGGGGGCATACAATATGTGACCTTTGTGTCTGATTTCTTTCACTCAACATAATGTTTTCAGGGTTTATCCATGTTGTAGCATGTGTCAGTACTTCATTCATTGTTATGGTTGGATAATATTCCGTTGTATGGGGTTATACCACACTTTGTCCATTTATCTGTTGATGGACACTTGGGTTTTGGCTTCTGTGTTTTGGCTATTATGAATAATGTTGCATAGCAAGTAATTCACTTTTATTAACAAATAGATACCACAAAAAAAAAAAAAAAGAAAACCAGAGACGCCCCACAGATCAGAGCCTTCAGTCCCTCATTAACTGGTAGCACAGATGCATGGGATCTTAAAGCCTGCCCATGCCTGTCACCCAGCTCTGAGCTGTGGCTGAAAGACAAACACGGTGCTCTTTATTTTGTGAACTCAGCCACACGGGCCAAGAATAAAACCCAGCTGGTTGGGGAGGATGGAAATCCTAGAAAACCTTTCAGCTTATGCCAGGTGGCATTGTGACATGGGGGATTATGATTATAGTAATAGAACCCATGATGCCATTGCAGAGAGCTGTCAGAAAGCCTGTGAGTGGCTTCCTCTGCCCCACTGAAACGCACAGTCTGTTTCCTCCACATCGCCTTCCTGCAAGTGACATTTACACAATGGTTGCCATAGGATGATTAACTTTACCATGAGTCATTTATATCCCTTGCCGCAGCCACTCCTCCAAAGGCCTTCCTTTGCTAGGTTGCCAGTAATGACCACCAGTGGGGTCACCTTGACCCTGGGTGGGTCAGGTTAATTTTCAGGATTGCTACACAACCAGGAACAGCAGGCAGTAGAGGCAGCCTGGCACATAGCCCCCTCCCCCGCTGCCATGCCATATGGTGAAATTATCACATGGTGCATGCTCCTGGAGTTCCCTCTGCGAGATCTCAGCTGCTCAGGGAACAGGAACCGGTGTCCCCAGTAAGCCACAGCCAGTCTTCAGAGCAGCTCTCTCTGGGTCTAAGTGTCCCTGGAGCATGGCCAGCTTGTTTCCACAGCAGTGTGGACTATGGCTGCTCCTGCAGGAGGCACCAAATGCTTCACCCTGAGGCTACAGAAAGCCACAACTGGGGGTGCTGTGGCCACTGCGGAGGCATCAGGGGCAGCTCAGGTTTTCATTGTGTAATGAAATATCAAGACTGTTCACAGGATGGAAAAGACTGAGATTTTCTGAGTTTTATTTTCCCAGAGAAACTCAATTGTGAAATCAAGATAAGAAACATAGCAGGCAATTCACTTATATAAATATAAGAGAGAAAAAGGAGTGAGAATTGGAAAATAAGAAATGAAGCTGACATTGTTTGCAGATGACATGATTGTGTGCCTAAAAAGTCTGAAAGATTTGTTAGATTTAATAAGTGAATTCAGCAAGATTGCTGAATACAAGATTAATAAACAAAAATCAGTTGTATTCCTATGTACCAGCAACAAACAAGTAGAAAATGAAAAAATTAAGCTGGGCACCTAGGTGCATGCCTATAGTTCCAGCTACTCAGGAGGCTGAAGCAGGAGGATCGCTTGAGCCCAAAAGTTTGAGGTTACAGTGAGCTATGATTGTGCCACTGCACTCTAGCCCAGGTTACAGAGTGAGAGCCTATCTCAAAGAAAAAAAAAGACTATAAAGTTACAGTTACAGTAAATCAAGTCAGCCTGAAATTAGCACAGAGAAGGACAACTGGACCCTTGGAACAGAAGAGTCTAGTAATAGAAGCTCACAGTTACAGTCTCTTGTTTTATGACAAAGACAGCACTGCTCTGCAGTAGGGAAAGGGAACTGGGTTAACCAGATATCCATCTGGAAAAAGCTTCATTTTGACCCCTTTGGTAGGCAGAATTACTAAAATGTCCCTGCAGAGATGTCCCTCCCTAATCTCCAAGACCTATGGCTATGATGACATATCCCTATCATGATTATGTTAAGCTGGAGAGGAATGCATGGGGTTGCTAGGTAGCAGAGAGTCCCCAGCTAACAGCCAGCAAGGAAACAGGGACCTCAGTCTTAGAACCACAATGAATCGAATTCTGCCAACAACCTGAATAAGTTTAGAAGCTGAATCTTTTCCAAAGCTTCCAGATAAGAGCCAGCCTGGCTGACACTTTGATTTCAACCTTGTACTACCTTGAGGCGAGAACCCAGCTGAGCTCGCATCTGACCTACAGGACTGTAAGCTAACAAAACGGTGGTCGTTTTAAGCTGCCAAGTTTGTGGTCATTTGTAATACAGCAATTGAAAATGAATACAATGCCATCTACAACTTCATACCACATACAAAAATCAAATCCAGGTGGATTATAGATCTCACTGTCAAAAGGGGAACAATAAAGCTTGTAGAAGAGAACAGAACATTTTCTTGATCTAAGGATAGGCAGAGATTTCAGAAACATGAAACAAAACCCTAGCCATAAAGCAAAACAAATTGTTCAGTTCAGTTGGACCACATCAAATTAAGATAGTTTGTTAATCAAAAATACTATTTAGAGTATAAAAAGGCAAGCCAGAGAATGAACAAATATATTTGCAAATATAAACCTATAAATCTTATATCCAGAATATATAAAGACCTCCTACAAGTCAATAAAAAAGAACAGACAACTCAATTTTAACAATAGACAAAAACTCAGACACTTCACAACAGAGGATGTCCAAATGGTGAATAAACATGTGAAATGGTGTTCAATTTCATTTGTCATAAGGGCCATTAAAAGTAAAACCACAATGAGGTACCATTATATGTCCACCAGAATGGCTAAAATGAAAGAGGCTGACGGGTAATTCCAAGTGTTGACAAGATGTTGTATTAGTTTCCTATGGTGCTATAACAAATTACCATGAACTGGGTGGCTTAAAACAACAGAAATTTACTCTCTTACAGTTCTGGAGGCTGGAAATCTGAAATCAAGGTGTTGGTAGTGTTGGTTCCTTTTGGAGGTTCTGAGGAAGCCTCCCTCTGTGCCTCTTCTCTAGCCTCTTGTGATTGCTGGCAATCCCTGGCATTCCTTGACTTGTGGGTACAGCATTCCAGTCTCTGCCTGTGTTTTCACACACTGTGTTCTTCTCTCTGTGTGTTTCTATGACCTAATTTCCTGTTTTTCAAAGGCCACCAGTCATGTTGGATTTAATTCAGTATGACCTCAACTTAACTTGATTACATCTGCAAAGATCCTATTTCCAAATAAGGTCACATTCACAGGTTCCAAGTGGACATGAATTTTGGGGGGATACCATCCAACCTGCTAGAGATGTAGGGCAACTAGAATCTGGTATATTGCTGATAAGAGTGTGAAGTGGTTCATTCACTTTGGAAAACTGGCAATATGACCCACTAATTCCACCAAACAGAAATGTTTACATATGTTGATCAAAATACATGTAATAATACAAGAATGTTCCACAGCAACTTCATTCATAATATCCCCAAACTGGAAACACCTACATGTCTACTGATACTGTATTAGATAAATAAATTGAAGTATACTCATGCAATTATTCATGCAATGGAATATTATGCAACTACAAAAAGGAAAGAACTAGTGCTGCATTCTACAACAAAGTGATCCTCACAAACATAATATTGAGCTGGAGGAGCCAGGTACAAATAAATTCTTACTGTATGATACAGTTCCAAAACAGACAAAACTGGGGAGACAGAAGGGAGGTAGCAGTTACCCATGTGGGATATGATGGGAAGGGATTTGAAGTGGGTATCTGGGGTGCTGGTCATATTCTAGATCCTGACCTGGGTGCACATACATGGGTTCATTCACTTTGTGCAAATTCTTTGGGCTATATGCTTATAGTTTACACTATATGCTTATAGTTTACACACTTTTCTGTATGGCTTATACTTTAATGAAAAGTTTCTTTGAAAAATAATAATTAAGAATATAGAGAAATTGGACTCTCATGTACTGCTGGTGGCAAAGTGAAATGGTGCAGTTGCTTTGGAAAACAGTTTGGCAGTTCCTTAACTGGTGAAAAGTGGAGTTACTACAGCACCAAGCAGTTTTCACTCTAGGTATTTACCCAAGAGAACTGAAAACATATGTACACACAAAAACTTGTGCGTGGATGTTCATAGTGGCATTATTCATAACAGCCAAAAAGTAGAGACAATGCAAATGCCCGTCAACAGATGGATGGATTAACAAAATGTGCCAATGGGATATTGTTTAGCCTTTTAAAAGAATGAGGTACTGATACATGCTATACATGAATGAACTTTGAAAACATCACACTAAGTGAAAGAAGCAGGTAAAAGGCCACCATGTTGTGTGATCCCATTTATAGGAAATGTCCAGAACAGGCAATTCCATAGAGACAGAAAGTAGACTAAAGGTTGGCAGGAGCTGCGGGAAGGGAAGAATGGAGAGTAAGTGCTAATGGGTATGGGTTTCTTTCTTTTTGTTGTGGTAAAATGTCTGTAACATTAAAAAACTGAAAATAAGTATTGGCAAGGATGTGGAGGAATTAGAACCCTTATGCAGTGCTGGTGGGAATGTAAAGTAGTACAACTGCTGTGGGCAAGTTTGTTGGTTCCTCAAAAAGTTCAACATAGAATTACCATATTATGATCCAGCAATTCCACTTCTGGGTATATATCCCAAAGAATTGAAAGCAGGGCCTCAAGCAATACTTGTACCCCAGTGTTCATAGCAGCATTATTCACAATAGCTAAAAGAGAAACAACTGAAATGTTCATCAGCAGATGAATGGATAAACAAAATATAATATATACA
>JAQIFY010006469.1:0-10273 GCA_028533085.1 Varecia variegata
TAAACAACCTTCTACTGAACAATTATTATATAAATGAAGAAATCAAGATGAAAATCAAAAGATTCTTTGAATTAAATGACAATGGAGACACAACTTATCAAAATCTATGGGACACAGCTAAAGCAGTCCCAAGAGGAAAATTTATTTCCATAAATGCCTATATCTAAAAGACAGAAAACTTACAAATAGTCAACCTAATGAATAGACTCAAAGAGCTGGAGAAAGAAGAACAGACTGACGCCAAACCCAGTAGAAGGAGAGAAATTATTAGGATCAAATCAGAACTAAATGATAAGGACAGCAAAAATGCCATAAGGGAGATTAATAAAACAAAAAGCTGGTTCTTTGAAAAGATAAACAAAATAGACACACCTCTGGCTAGGCTAACCAAGAGCAGAAAAGAAAATGCTCTAATAACCTCCATCAGAAACATGAAAGGAGAAATCACGACTGATGCCACAGAGATACATGACATTATCTATGAATTCTACAAAAATCTTTATGCACATTTTGTATAATGTTGATGAGAAAAAAATCAATTCCCTGCTGGGGCCACTGTCTGTGTTGAGTTTGTATGTTCTCCCTAAGTCTGTATGGGTTTTCTCCAGGTACTCCAGTTTCCTCCCATGTCCCATGTGCAAGTTAGGTGAATTGGCATATCTACATGATTTCAGTCTGAATGAGTGTATGTGTGTGTGTGTGTGTGTTTGTGTGTGAGTGCCCCCTGCGATGGGATGGTGTCCTGTCCAGGGCTGGTTCCTGAGCCTCTGGAATAGACTCCGGCCACCTGCCAACGCTATGTGGAATAATTGGGTAAATAATTATCTTAACATGCTTTCATTAATCTTTTAAAATATATTTATAACTTACATTTATTTCAATGTTTAATATTAGAGGTGTTTTCGTCTTTATTTGGAAGTTTGGTGATGTTTTTGTAGCCATAAAAATGCCATAGGAACTTAACTCTTGTTAATATCATTTATCCTACATTAAAATTTGTTTTGTTATATATTGTTTTGCTTAAAGTTGAAGTTTCCTAGAACGTCTCGACTATGTTAAGTGAGGACTTAACTGTGTAAGGGTTGGTGAAAGCTGTTTGGTCTATTACCATATTTGTATTGAGTCTTTAGCAACTAAATACACACCACATAAAGGAACAATCCACTGCCTCATATTTTAGTGACTCATACAGCAGTCTGACAATTAGAAAAAAATGCGTAAGGTCTGATAGTGCAGGGAATCAAATTTCACACGTAAGAGAATACACTGGTCTCATGCAAAAGCAGGGAGAAAATTTTCTGAAGAAGACATATAAAGATCTCAACAATTGATTGAGTACATTTTTTTTTAACTCCCATCCATAGGACCTGTTGTTTTCTTTTACCAAAGGCAGGACTGAAACTTAGAAGTATATTACAATGGGACAAATATTATGTAGAAATGATGTGTTAGGTGTTAGCCTGTTTAACTATAGCTGGAACTATAGAACTATTTTTCTCCAAAGGGGTTCTTTGAGATTTGTCAATTTGTGGTAAAAATTACTCTTGAGGCTGTTTGGTTTTATATATTCACTATTATTGTCTATTAGGTTGAAAATTTTAAGCTAATGAAATGACTAGTTCAAAATACAAATCTTTCAGAAAAGTGAATAGAAAATTCTTCACCCACTCCTAAAAGTAGTAAACAAACTAGGATAAAATTCATCTTTTAATTATATATTTTTCTAAAGGGTTAATCACCTTTCACATCTGTTTTTTCTAAATATTTTGTTTTATTTTTATTTACTTTATTTAAGAGTATTATGGGGTACAAATGCTTTGGTTACATAAATTGCCTTTGCACCGCCCCAGTTAGAGTTACAAGTGTACTCACCCCCCAGACAGCACGCAATGCATCCTTTAGGCAGGAATTTACCCATCCCCTCCTACCCCCTCCCACCTGCCCAACACTCTATGAATGTTACTTCCCATATATGCACATTAGTGTTGATCGATTAGTACCAATTTAATGGTGAGTACATGTGGTGTTTGTTTTTTGATTCTTGTGATACTACACTACCTCAAAAACAATCACATCTATGTTCTAATTTATAAGATTCTTCAATTGGTTTGAGTTGGCTTGGGGGTGGTGATGTGTACAGATTATAGAAATCTATGTTTCCAAATTGGTGTCTTTTGGTCAGAATAAATTTGAATGACTTGCTGAGCTTTGCAGGCTGATATGGGAACCTAATTCTTGTGATTCCTAATCTAATACTCTGTTGCTTAGACTTTGACACAAAATATGATTTTGAATGGTAAATCCTTTATTTCTACACAGATACTAAATATAGAAAAGATACAACACATTGATTGATTTTTGAGACTATAGCAAGGGGCTTCTGAGAATAGAGCAAGTTGGAAGGGAAAATGAGACAATGGTCATGAAGTACATTTCTCCATATACATATATGTGAATAGCTCACTCTCCATAAAAGCTTTTTGAGTAAACTGTAATAATTCAGCACTTCTAGAAGTCACTTGGATCACAAGACATGGTTAGTTAGAGGTAGGATTACATTCGTGTCAGATTTTTCTATAACCCTTATGAAGTTAATTCCTCAATAGTCATTGATTTTGACATTTCAAAGCCACAAGCAGGTAATAAAATCCTTTCACCCTTTACCCTTTCCACATATTTTAGCAATTTTTCTTCTAACACATTGATTAGCACTCTTTCCAATTGTGCTGTTATATTTGCATTAGAAAGACAAGGTGTAGACTTAACAGTATTTAAAATATAGTTTCTCCACCTGATTTGACTGTGTAGGTTTAATCTATGGTTCATTTTATTGTGTGAATGAATGCAGATATCCTTTTCTGGCTGCTTATAGGTACTCCAAAGAAGGAGATATTATTAATATAAAAATAATATTTAGATAAATATCTACAAAATGTTTCACTTTGATCAATTAACTATATCTTGGTGTCTCCTTTGTGCCTATCCTGTAACAGATATTATAGGAGAAATTTAAAAGAAATATAAGACATTTTGGCATTCACAGAGCTTATAGACTCTTATTTTAATAAAGTTTTTTAATTTTGTTAGTTTGGCTAGTTTTTTTCCAATTTATTAATTTATTTTCTTTTTTAAAAAAATTCAGAATATTATGAGGCTACAAATATTTTGGTTACATATATTGCCTTTGCATTGCCCAAGCCAGAGCTACAAGTGTGCCCATCCCCTGTACAGTGTGCTCTGCACCCATTACTGGTGAGTTTACTAATCTCCTCCATGGCCCTCCCAAATTCCCTGCACCAGATGAACATTAATTCCATGTGAGCACCTAAGTGTTGATCAGTTAGTACCAATTTTATGGCGAATACATGTAGTACTTATTTTTCCATTCCTGTGATACTTCACTTTGAAGAATGGGCTCTAGCTCCACCCAGGATAATATAAGAGGTGCTAGTTCACCATTGTTTTCTATGGTTGAGTAGTATTCCATGGCATACATATACCACATTTTATTAATCCACTCATGTATTGATGGGCACTTGGGTTGTTTCCACATCTTTGTAATTGTGAATTGTGCTGCTATAAACATTCGAGTGCAGATATCTTTATTATAGAATGTCTTTTTTTCTTTGGGTAGATGCCTAGTAGTGGGATTGCTGGATCAAATGATATTTCTATTTGTAGTTCTTTAAGATATCTCCAAATTACTTTCCATGGAGGTTATACTAATTTGCATTCCCACCAGCAGTGTAAGAGTGTTCCAATCTCTCCACATCTACACCAGCATTTGTTGCTTGGGGACTTTTTTGATAAAGGCTATTCTCACTGGAGTTAGCCGATATCTCATTGTGGTTTTGATTTGCATTTCCATGATGACTAGAGATGTTTAGGACTTTTTTGTACATTTGCTGTCCATTATTCTGTCTTCTTTTCAAAAGTTTCTGTTCATGTCTTTTGCCTATTCATTGATGGGGTTGTTTAATTTTTTCTTGTTGATTTTCTTAAGTTCTATATAGATTCTTGTTATCAGCCCTTTGTTGGATGTGTAGAATGCAAATATTTCTTCCCATTCTGTAGGTTGTCTATTCGCTCTCATGATAGTTTCCTTGGCTGTGTAGAATTTTTTTTAATTTGATCAGGTCCCATTTATTTATTTTTGTTGCTTCTGTGATTGCTTTGGGGGTCTTATCCATAAATTCTTTGCCTAAGCTGGTATCTATAAGAGTTTTCCCAATATTTTATTCTAGAATTCATAAGATTTCATGCCTTAGGTTTAAGTCTGTTATCCATCGTGAATTGGTTTTTGTGAAAGATGAGAGGTGCATATCCCATTTCAATCTTCTGCATGTGGCTATCCAATTTTCCCAGCACCATTTATTGAATAGAGATTCTTTTCCCCAGTGTATATTTTTATCTACTTTTTCAAAGATTAGATAACAATATAAGGATGGTTTTGTATCGGGGTTCTCAGTCCTGTTCCAAAAGTCTATATCTCTGTTCTTGAATCAGTACCATGCTGTTTGGTTAGTATAGCCTTGTAGTATAGCTTGAAGTCCGGTAGACTGATGCTTCCCAATTTGTTCTTTTTACTTAAGGTTCCTTTGCCTATATGGGGTCTTCTTTCATTTCACACAACAGGTTGAATTATTTTTTCTTGATCTGTAAAGAATGATGATGGTATTTTGATAGGGATTGCATTAATTCTGTAGATCACTTTAGGTAATATGGACATTTCAACAATATTGATTTTGCTAATCCATGAGAATGGTGGGGTTTCCATCTGTTTATATCTTGTACAATTTCTTGGTGTTTTGTAGTTCTCCCTATATAGGTCTCTCACCTACTTAGATAAATATATTCCTAAATATTTAATTTTCTTTGATGCTATTGTGAAACGTGTTGCATCTTTGATTTGATTTTCAGCTTGACTGTTATTGGCATACATGAAAGCCACTGATTTGTGTGTATTGATTTTATTTCCTGAGACTTTACTAAATTCATTTATCAATTCCAGGAGTATCTTGGTTGAATCCTTGGGATTTTCTAGATATAATATCATGTCATTAGCAAAAAGTGAGAGTTTGAACTCTTCTTCCCCTATTTGGACACACTTGATTCCCCACTCTTGTCTGATTGCTCTGGCAAGGACTTCTACCACTGTGTGGAATAGAAGTGGTGATAGTCGGCAACCTTGTCTAGTTCCAGTTCTAAGTGGGAATGCTTTCAATTTTTCCCCCTTCAGCATGATGTTTGCTATGGGTTTATTATACATGGCTTTAATAATTTGGAGGTATGACCCATCTATGCCTATTTTGTTAAGAGTTTTCATCATAAAATTGTGTTGAAGTTTGTCAAATGCTTTTTCCATGTCTGTTGAGAGAATAATATGGTCTTTGTTCTTGCTTTTATTTATATGGTGTGTTCCATTTATAGATTTGTGTATGTTGAACTATCCTTGCATCTCTGGGATAAAGCCTACCTGGTCATGAGGAATTATGTTTTTGAGGTGTTGTTGAATTCAGTTTGCTGAGATTTTTTTTGAGAATTTTTGCATCTATGTTTATAAGGGATATTGGTCTGTAGTTTTCTTTTCTTCTTGTGTCCTTTCTTGGCTTTGGTATCAAGGTGATATTGGCTTCACAGAATGAGTTTGGGAGGATTCCATCCTTTTCAATGTTGTGGAATAATTTTTGCAATATAGGTATCAGTTCTTCTTTGTAGTTTGGTAAAATTGAGGTGTGAACCTACCTGGTCCAGGACTTTTTTTTATTGGAAGATTTTTTTATTGCTGCTTCAATTTCTATGCTTGATATTGGTCTGTTCAGGAATTCTATTTCTTCTTGATTGAGCCTATGGAGGTTTTGTGTTTCTAAGAATTTGTCCATTTCCTCCACATTTTCAAGTTTTTGGTCATAGAGAGTTTTATGGTATTCAAAGGTGACATTTTGTATTTCTGTGATGTCTGTTGTGACCTCTCCTTTTTCATTTCTAATTTAGCTTATTAAAGTCCTTTCCTTTCTACTTCTTGTCAATCCAGCAAGAGGGCTGTTAATTTTGTTTATCTTTTCAAAGAACTAACTTTTAGTTTTATTAGTCTTCTGTATAGTTATTTTTTTCTCTATTTCGTTTAGTTCTGCTCACAGAGCTTATAGACTCTTGTAGGAGTCAAGAGAGTATATGGCAACCCTATAGCAAATAAGTGGAAAATCATGTACTTTAGAGAACAAGTGCTGTGGGGGGTCAGAGAAGGGATTGTTATGAGATAGGTCCATCTCATCTCTGATTATGAGATAGGTCCCTTCTAAAAATTAGCTTGTTTGACTCTGACCATGTTAATGCTGTTCTTTCAACTTTATAGGTCATCCTCTCAATGTTCCCTGCTTAAATTTCTACTTATAATTTTCAAGGCAAATCCAAATGCTACCTTTTCCATGAGTCCCCACAGTTACATCTTATTTTACCTTTTTTGTTCACAGAATATTATAATATGATATTTCAATTTATTTGTTTGCCTTTAGTGCCTATTGCAGTACTTTGCTCATAGCAGAACTTCAATAAATGTTCTATTCAATGGAATTGTTATTAAAGGTGGGAATTGTAAAGAAGCTAAGCCATGAAAGATGATTAGGAATTGTTTGAGCAGAGAGAAGAAGGAAGGAACACAGTCATGGGGTGCAAATGAATTTTGGAATGGTAGAAGTAGTAAGAAAACTGCATTCCAAAATATACATTTTAATTTGAGTCTAATAGTGGCATTTTAAAACTTTCCACTGTACTTCCCAGAACCAAGGAGTTTTAATGCAAGAGCTAAAACATACTACCTTAAATTTTATCATGCCCTTGTTAAAACAGTTTTACAAAAAGGCTTAGTGTATTTCCAATTTCCCCTCTTAAAATAATGCCTACAATGCTAAATGTGTAGTTTAACAGAAAAGGGAATTTTGAGGAAAATAGGAAAAAAAGTCAAGAATGACAAAATTTAACTTGGATTCAGAGAGGACTGAAGAATAAATAAGGTCATGAAGTTTATTATAGAAGTCACTTTCTGCAAGTAGCTAGAATTTAGAGATAAAACAACAGCAACAACAATAGCAAACAAGAATAAAACAGCTCTGTGTGAGCATTACTGAGATAATTTTATATTGGGATAGATTGGATACATAATGAAAGAAATGAAGAAATCTCTGGTTCTTTCTAATGCAGAGTAAAAATGGCATAAACTAATAACACTGAAGAGGAACTAGGTTTAGATTGTTGTCGAGTTGAACCATATGGATCAATTTAGAAATCAGCTCAAGTGAGGTTTTGTACATCAGAGAAAACAAGTCCCTGTAAAGGTTTACTTGATGATTCCATATCAGAAGATTAGTTGAAAATCTCTTTTGAATAAAGGAAATCTTTCTCTAACATTTTAAATACTGTCAGATCTCTCAATGAGATAATGTGGTTTTCATCAATGTATTAGCAAATCCGTGGCTCTCTTGGTTTCTGTTGTATCTGTTGATTGGTTTGTAATCATTTTTTGGGAGGAAGGGAATCTAAAGATTTTTAATGCTGACAGACCCACAAAAAAGCTTCCCCTCCTCCCCAAGTGGTTTTTCTTCCTTTGTAGCAAAGAAGACATCCAAAGAGACATGCAAATGACCCCATGCCACTCAACACACAAACCACTTATTTGGTAATAGCAAGTCTTTCTTTAAACTATACATTCATGTTTCTGTTACCATTCACAGACCTTTTGTAGCACCTCAGTTATTTATATGTACATTTCAGAAGAACAAAATTGTAGAAATAAAAAGTTATGTATTTTTACTACTAATATATGCATGTTTGTTTCCAGAAGTTCTTATTTCTCTTTAACTTTTAATTAGTGCTATACATTAATTTTCTATTTGTTTATAAAAAATGTGCATTATTTTTTCTAAAATCTCCTACTTTATTTGAATAGGTTGCCTAGCCAATTCTCCTAGGATTTCCATGACTTACTGGTTGTTAGCTGAATTTTAATTTACTCATTCTGGCCTATGTTTAGCACACTTAAATAGTTATATATTTAGTGATTCCTTAGTCAGTGTACTGAAAGAATACATATATTCCATTGGTCCCTAAAAAGAATGCAGACTATGGCTAATAGGCAGTAAAAGTCTCCTTCAAAGCTAATATTCCATTAGATAAAATGAAACATTATTAAACATTAAACATTATTTCAGCATATCACTATTTATATTTTCTCCAGATAAACAAAGGTATGTTTTGATATAAATTTAGTAAGTTAGGGGTATGATGATTTTTGAGAGATCTATAGTATTATGATTCTGTGGGAAATAAGATTAGTTCATCTGAAAACAAGACAGGCTCTTGATATCAGTAACCTTTGGGAAAACCAGATATATTTTATACTTCCATATTTTATGATTCTGGTCTAATGGGATTACAGCAGATTCATATTTAAGAGCAAACCAGTGGATCACAGAAATAGTATGCTTGTTCCTTTTAGATTTGATTTTAATGTTCAGATACTTTCTTTTGATCTTTACAGAATGTAAATCTAGGTATCCTATTTAGGTATCTGTATATTTTTCCTTTACAGAACATTATTCGTGTGCATCCTGTGTTAGAAGTTTCAAGGTCAGCATTACTTGCACAGTTGTAATAGTCCCAACAGAAAGATAAATATATATTGACTAAGGCTGGAGTTCCAGTTCTTTCAGTTGCTGAAGGTCAACAGCCCCGTAGAGGTACTCTCCAACATTCACATGTCTATAGGTTAAATTACTGATGAATCACTGCACTTTTCTAAGTGGAGGAAACCTACATTGTACTGAGAAGCAGCCTGATGTATTGTGTCTTTTGACTGATGTAATTTTAAACAAGATGGGAAGCAATTTCAATCCAGGCCTAGTTCCAAAACTTTATGGAAATGATTGTAAAACTGACCACTCAGGATGAATATACTGGCCAAAAAGATTTAGGGGCACCATTTCTTTTGCAGACCTGAGTTGTAACATTGTCTTAGGATCAATTTAGAATGAGCTGACATTTTAAATTCTAAATCATGTTAACATTTAAACTATGGTAGGTACTGAAAACCTATAATATTGATAAGGTTCGGGGTGTTGGAAGAAGAATTTATTAATAAAAACAATAAAGGGCATCAAAAAATAAGGTTAATATAAAATCATTTTCAATGAATACAAAAGGATTTGAGGCGTGAGGTAATCACATGGCACAGAGTATTGAAAGCAGCACAGCAGTACATAGTAAAAGTAAAGAGACTCTTGAGTTTGCACATTTCTGCCAGCATATTTCAGAGAACCTGATCTCTGCAAGGCAGAGTTGAGAGAACTAAACCATCAGAATAAAGAAGAATGTATTGCAGCAGCTGATTAATTTTTCCCTCCTGTTTTACATATAATGAAGCAATATACCACAAGGAGTTTATACCACAAACTTTATTGTGTAACTTAAAACTTCTTTTTAATTCAGTAAACTTTGATTACAGAAAGTTAATACCATGACTATGTTCTGATATTTTCCTTTAAGAAGTGATTTCATGTTTAAAGCTTTAAATTTTAATTATAGTTTGGTACTAAGTTAGAATTATTTAATTAAAATTTTGGATGGAATAATATTTTAAGGTAATGTCTTTACCAAAAATTATTTGCGAAAGTTGTATGTGGAATATCTTAAATTAATTCATGACATATTTGATATAATTTGTGACAAATATATCACCTTTACTGTATAATTCAAATTGAATCTTTACTATTAGTAGATCACATAACCAAGTTTGCCTATAAAATATAAGAATGGCAGTGTCTTTCATAAATTTGTATCAAAGAATAATGTTACATTTTTATTATTATACCCTCCTTATTATTGTGTAGCCTCTTTTGGTTTGTCTCTAAGATAAATAAAAATGGAACCCTTCTGATTTCAAATGGATTTTGAGATTTACAAATACAAATATCTTTGATTAAGAATTGTTCTTTCCTACATTTTCTTCTAGAATTTTAATAGTTTCACACCTAAGGTTTAAGTCTGTTAACCACCGTGATTTAATTTTTTATTTATTTATTTATTATAGCTTAGTATATTGCCCATGCCCCTCCCAACCCCCCGAGACCGAGCCTCAAGGGTGTCCATTCCCCCAACAGTGCACATCACACTCATCATGTAGGTATACACCCGTCCCCTCCCCCACCCAACACCCCGAGTCAGATCTTCAAGTATGTCCATTCCACTGACAGTTCGCTTCGCTCTCATCATGTAGATA
>JAQIFY010000647.1:0-14887 GCA_028533085.1 Varecia variegata
TATGATAATGCAAAGAATTTAGAATAGGCAAATCAATCTTGCACAAGCAAAAAGAGTTTTGAGGACTTAGACCACCAGATTTTAAGACCTACCATAAACCTACGTTAATTAAGACAATGAGACATATATGCAAGGACAGTCAATTAAACCCATGGAACAAAGTAGAGTCCAGAACAGACTCACAAAAAAGACACCACTGCAATTCACTGGAGGAAAAATTATCTTTTCAATATTCTTTTCAATAAATGATGTTGGATCAATTGGATACTAATATGGAAAAGGAAATTTTATTGTATTTTTCATATAATACACAAAAATCAATATGAAACGAATCACAAACTTAAATGTAAAAGGTAAAACAATGAAGCTTCTAAAAATATGTATATGAGAATATCTTCATTACCTTGGAGTGGGCAAAGATTTCTTAAACAGGACACAAAACTTACTGCCAATGAAAGAAAAAAAATTAGATTTCATTAAAGTATAAACTTTTGTTCATCAAAAGATATCATTTAGAAAGTGAAAAGGCAAGCCACAGACTGAGAGAAGAAATTCACAATACACATATCTGATAAAAGACTCAGATCCAGAATGTATAAAGAACTCTTAAAACTCAATGATAAGAAAACAAAAACCCCAATTATGAAATGGGAAAAAGGTTTGAATAAACATTTCATAAAAGAACTAAAAGTAGAACTACCATTTGATCCAGCAATCCCACTACTGGGTATCTATCCAAAGGAAAAAAAGACATTCTATATTAAACACATCTGCACTCAAATGTATATAGCAGCACAATTCGCAATTGCAAAGATGTGGAAGCAACCCAAGTGTCCAACAGTATGTGAGTGGATTAACAAAATGTGGTATATGTATACCATAGATTACTACTCAGCCATAACAAAAAGATGAATTATCTATTGTATTATCTTGGATGGAGCTGAAGCCCATTCTTCTAAGTGAGGTGTCACAAGAATGAAAAAACAAACACCACATGTACTCACCATTAAATTGGTACTAACTGATCAACACTAATGTGTACATATGGGAAGTAACATTCATAGGGTGTTGGGCAGGTGGGAGAGGGGAGGAGGGGATGGGTAAATCCATATCTAATGGGTGTGATGTGTGCTGTCTGGGGTATGGGCATGCTTCTTGGGTGGTGCAAAGGCAATTTATGTAACCAGAGTTTGTACCCCCATAATACTCTGAAATAGAAAATAAAAAAATAACAAAAGATATGCAAATGACCAATAAACATATCTCATTCATAATAGCTCCAAACTGGAAACAATCCAAATACGCCTTAAGAGTAGAATGGACAAATAAGTAAAAGTATATTCATTCCCAGTAATGAAGAGAAAAGAACCCTGTTGCTACAACATGGATAAATCTCACAGACCTAATGAGGAGTGAAAGAAGTCAGCCACAATATGGGATACATGTTCAATTTAGAAGGTATTCAAGAAGAGGTAAGACTAATTTATGGCATTAATCAATACAGGTTACTCCAGTGGGTATTTATTGGGAATATCAGGGGGTATCAGGGAGCTCTTTGAGATGCTGGAAATGTTTTATATTTTGATCTAGGCATTGACTACGTAGGTGTAGATATATGTAAAATTCATTGAATTTTTCACTTAAAAGTTGTGTACTTCATGTGTAGTAAACCTTCATAGCAATTTTTTAAAGTCATGAGATAAAGAAAAAATTATAATGAGAATTATAAAATATTTGGAACTGAATGACATAGAAAGCAGTACATGCCAAAACTTGTGGGATATAGCTAATGCAGTACTTAGAGGGTAATTTATAGCCTTAATTTCATATAGTAAAGAAAACAAGAAAGATGTAAAATTAATGAGCTAGTTAACTAAAAAATTGCCAGAAAAAAAGCCATAAACTCAAAAAAATAGAAAAAAGGAAATATGTTAAAAGCAGACATTGATAAAATAGAAACAAAAATATTAATAGTAGCACAGAAGAGGAGAAATACATAGAAAGAAAGCAGTAAACAGAAGCTATGAGGCAGTAAAAGCCATTACAGAGAGAAAAAGTAAAGAGCAGAAATGAGTTAGTAGCTACAAAAGCAGAAGAAACAGAAGCACCATAGTGGACAAGTCCTATAGGAGGAAGCATGACATACTCTACTCTATGACTTTATGATATGGCAATTTTTAGTGTGGCTATTTTGTTCCAGAGTTACAGAGTACGGGAACTACAGCTTACAGGAACTTTGCTGCATTTCTCCATGAAAACATGGAGACTATTTTCTGAACTTTTTTATTTTCACATGAATTCTTGCAGTACAATATTATTACTAGAGGTGACTTGAACTTGTCTCTAATTCTTACAACCTTTTGTATTTACCTGACTTACCTCTTTTCACTCTTCATTTGCTAACAACTTACCATTTAGCTTTCTGGGCACCACCCCTTACACACTGTAATTACATATGTGTTTTGTTTCCTAAGATGCTGACCCAATCCCCTAGTTCTATGTTGGGTGCATGGTCCAGGTGGGACTAATGAAAACACTACCTTGGCCAGGGGTGGTGGCTCATGCCTGTAACTCCAGCACTTTGGGGGACTGAGGCAGGAGGATGACTTGAGCCCAGGAGTTTGAGACCAGCCTGAGGAACATAGTGAGACTTCATCCCTACAAAAAATTAGAAAATTAGCCAGGTGTGTGGCATACAACTGTAGTCCCAGCTACTCAGGAGGCTGAGCCAGGAGGATCCCCTTGAGCCCAGGAGTTGGAGATTGTAGTGAGCTATGATGACACAGTGTGAGCCTTTTTTTTTTTTTAAAGCACAGCCTTACAGAGGGGTTGGTACAGGGGTGGGCATCTGCTCAGCCAGGCCAATGGACATCATTCCTATGGCTTTTCTTGAAACTATTGGGAAGAAGGCAATCTCTTTCCTTGAGATTACTAGCTTGGTTGAATTAAACCTGGAGTTGCTGAAGACCATCTTTCTAAAACAAGGGGAAAAATGCCTTGCCTGAGAATGAAGCCAACATAGAGGAAATCAGAGCAGAGATGGAAAATGAGGGAAGGTATAAGAGAGATTGCTATCAATGTTGTTGAGGGCCTGGATACAGCCATGGCTGGACCCATAATCAATTGCTTTTTTTGCCTCAACTAATTTGTTCTAGATTTCTGCACTTGCAACACAAATTGCCTTAGTATCAACAGTTGACCAAAACAAAAAAATCTATCTCAACTTTTTTTTTCAATCTCACTGTTCACAGGATCTTCATATACATTTCCCTTAGTGTTATATTTTTCCTTTCAAATTAGTGCTTGTAAGATGATTTTTATATTGTGCATCAACATATACAAAATTTTTTGCTAAATTGCATGAGTGTGTATTGGAATTTTTAGAAGATTCACCCACTGGTTTAAGTTTAAATTTGGGAGATGAGTAAAATAATCTGGCAGAGCCCATGCACATTCTGTAGTTGTAACACAAATAAAGCTTTTCTGAAGAATCTTTTTCTTCTGTGAAGCCTCTGGGTACAGGCTGCTAAAATGAGATTTACAATTTCTGGCACAATCAAAATGCTCAGGAAGATCAGGACTCTTAGAAACTGTGTTGAACGCTCATGGTTTTTCAAATACTTGGAATTCAACTCTTCTGAATATTACCCTCAATTCCCCCCTCCCACCCACAGAATCCATGAATAAAGAAAATCTCAGCAACGCCAACAGAGCAGCAGAATAGTGCTGAGCTAATCTCCATTTCACCCTGTGATCTGCTTGGAAACCGAGCCAGCCCTTGGCCGGCACTCGCTTATGAATGTGCTCCCCTCCAGAGCAAAGCCTGGCATTCCTACACCATAGATGCTGAACAGATTCTCTGGGGCTTTCAAAGGCCCCAACATGGCACTAAGAAAGCTTGCAGTTTTTTTGTTATAGTTTTCAATTCCAGTTTTAACAGGGCGAATTTTGACAGCAAATCTTTCTCCTTAGTTAATACCTATCAGTGGTCAATCAGACATAACTTTAGAGACTGTAGATGCTGGATTACTCTTCTCTCTAAAGGAGAGAGTCTTTAATGAAATGTACAGCTTCCTGAAGGAGGTTATTCAAAGAAGAATCCTGCAGTCCCCAACGCAAACAAGTTCTCACACAATGGCTCAGATGGGTTTTCCGCAAACAAGTTCTCACACAATGGCTCAGATGGGTTTTCCGTAAAGAACTCCCCCCTGCCCCACACACCATTAGCCTAAGCAAGTTGCCTTCCCTTTTTAAGAGATACTGAAAACTAACCACTTTTCAGCAAACAGCTAATAAAAGTATTTCTTTTGGCTTGCTGCCTTGCTCATTTTATTTCTAAAAACTGATAACATAGCATCAATCTAAGGCTACATGACATATCAGATTTATAAATATTTAATTATTGTAGTAAATTTAGATAAAACCACCTTTAAAGTTCTCCCAAGAACTAAAAAAACCAAGAAACATATCAAGCTCCTATCGGGAGTATCTATGACTTAATACTTGCAAGTAACTTTTGTGAAAAACATTTTTTTTTCTTTTGACTAATGCTTATCATTGTATCTCTGGTGTCTGACATAAATATTTCTTGAAAAAGTGAATAAATGATTGGATGAATTATAGTTCATCAAAAGAGATTTCTTTTTGCAAATTATACTCTGACATTTAAGATACATTTATTATGACTATTTGTATCATTCTAACAACTTTGGTGTCAGTTTGCAGCTTCAGCTTTGCTGCTGAAGTAGAAACCCTTGGTTTATCACAGTTTTAGGATGTCTTCTTTTTAAGGAATTGTTCCTTTCTTATATTTTGTCCAGGAAACCTAAAGAGTGGTTACTGAAACGTAAAATACAATGTTCATCTTCTTTCTTGGGATTGGTCAGTGATGGTATAGCCTGGGAAAATGTCCCTGTTCATTAATTGGTGGAAGTCTTGTAAATGACTAAACAGCTCTTTGTAAGATGCTGATCTACAAAATCAAATCAGATACAGAGTGTCAAATTAGAGGCAAATCCTACTTCCCCAGAGGGATAATGTGTTCTCAGAAGCAGAACAAAAGTTGCCAAAGCTTTTACATTGCTCTATATACTGTGTCTAAGGGTGCTCTCATCTATAATCTATCCCATTAATACCACTGTGGATTTTTAATACAGGAAGAAAACTTTGATTTGATCGTTTGGCCGCCTGTCTCTTTTGCATGGTAATTATTGCCTGTAAGGATTATGAGTGTAAGGACTATGCCTGTAGCATCAATATTGTGTGTGTGTGTCTGTGTGTAGACACACTACTGCAGTGTAAGAGCAGCATTCTTTGCGTTAGCTGTTGCAGTAACTCCCAACATCCACCACTACAGGGTTTTCCGGTTGCTCAGCTTTTGCTAGCAGGCATGTGACCCAGTGTCTTTTTAGCCTCCATTTAAAAACCAAAATCTGGACACACCATTCTATCAGACTTTTAGCATTTTGTCTTGATCTTGCTGAAGCATCAAGCACTGTGGTGGTGATCAGCTTCCCTCTCTCCTCCTGTGCCAGTAGCGCCACATTTGTTCTCACTCATTATCACTCGAGCATAAACTGATTCCTGTACAAAGTGAGTGATTTTTGGTATTGATTCCATGTAAATGATGACTTCATTTTTAGAAATAAAATTAGTTTTATGAAATATTAAAGTGTTTTCTTTTCCTCTCCCATGACTTTGCTACTGCCATATTCCAACCTCCTGGCCACTCTCTCGTGAGGCCTGTGGCACCTGGCTCTGTCTTCCTCTTCATCTCTCGCTGGCCCCCATTCTGACTGGCCCTGTGGATCACCAATCAACTAGCCTGCTTCGGAGATCCTCCTCCTCCTCAGTGCCAGTGATTTTCGTCCACAGTCTGCAAAAACAATTCACATGGGTCACACTCCAGACCACATCATTATTTAAAAGATTTTCCCAACGGATATGCTAAACATTAATAGTGTGCCCTCTGCCAGCAACCTCTTACTCTTCTAGCTCACTTTTTTACTTGCAGTATATGTAATCCTTTTCTTTGAACCACTCAATTTTCTTCTGACTTACCACTTCCCTTTACGTGACACTTTTGGTCCATCACGGTTTGCTTACTCGTCTTCATGTCCTTCTGTTTTACTGGACTCACAAACCCACAGCCCAGGATCCATGCCATCATATTTCTCATCTACTCCTACCCATAGCTGGGTAAAAATGGTGGAAAAGATTGTACAATATTATAGATTAGACATGCTGGTAACTAATGATCTTATACCACAATGCCGGGCCCTCTCCTAACTCTAGCCTCAGTCAGCAGGTGAGTTTGTTCGTGACTTCAAACCCTTTCCCTACCCTAGCCATGTACAAATGCATCTCACCTCTATCCTCCTTATGTCCTTTCATTCTATCTTAGTGAAAGAGCTATCCTTCCTGATGAAAAAGGGTAACCTCTCTACTTTAGTTTTTTGTTTTGTTTTGTTTTGTTTTGAGACAGGGTCTCACTGGGAGGCAGTGAAAGCCATTAGAGAGAGAGAAAATGAAGAGCAGAAATGAGCTAGTTCATTTTACCATTTTCCCTGAAAGGACAGAAAGGCCCTGCTGACACTGCTATGTGCCCAAGTAGACAGATAAATGGTAATCCACAGACAGTTCTAAAGCAGTGATTCTCAAAATAAGATTTGCCAAACACTAGTGGGCTTTGAGATTCCTCTTCATGCAAGTCTTTGTTTTATTCTTATGGGTGCCTAATGCACAATTATATAGATTTATTTGACTAAGTAAATACTATGGGTTCCTGAACTGGGTGGTCATAATCTAAAATTAGCAATTGCCAGAGTTAACTAAAGACTCTAATACAAGGCATCTGGCTGCCACCAAATGCTATAAAGTCCCCATTGTGCCTAATGTACAGAAAGATGAGAATTTCCATAATTCTCAGACTGGACTGTATTATCTACATCATCAATGCTGGCGTGAGTGGGTCACAGTTTCAATTGCTGCTGTCCCTGAAATAATAAATATAAATTAATGATACATTTTACTTATGTAGATCGTTTTGTTTTTGTGTAATTGCTGCAATGTTACCATTTTGATTTTAATTTTGGCCCTCTCCAAATCTTTGTTATCACCACGTTCTTTTTTCCAGTGGGAGATGGGAACAGCTTGGGTAGGTAGGCTGCAGCACCTTTTGTTCTGTGTTGGCAGAGATTCAAGCAATTTTAAAACTACTAAGCTCAGGGACTTTCAGTAACGCCTTTGTAAGCAATTTTTCACTCTGCTTCAAATAGATTGATGCTGGACAATAGGAAAGTTGTGCTCACTTTCATTTTAGAAAAGTTGGCAACTCCATTTTGAAGCATTTTTTTTTTCTCTAGGGTTAGTTTTGATGTTCCCTCTTTTATTCCTGATTTTAGTCATTCGAGTCTTCTCTATTCTTTTTTTTT
This sequence comes from Varecia variegata, assembly GCA_028533085.1. Taxonomy (NCBI): domain Eukaryota; kingdom Metazoa; phylum Chordata; class Mammalia; order Primates; family Lemuridae; genus Varecia; species Varecia variegata. The sequence goes on from JAQIFY010000647.1 coordinate 7,434, forward strand.
TTTTAATCAGCTAAAGATTTGCCAATTTTTTGTTAATCTTCTCAAAGAACAAACTTTTGGCTTTGATTTTCTGTATTGTTTTTCTATTCTGTATTTTATTAATTTCCACCCTAATCTTTATTATTTCCTTTCTTCTGCTTATTTTAGGTCTAGTTTGTGTGTAAATGTCTTAAGGTTCAAGGTGAGGCTATTGATATGGGATCTCATTTCTTTTTTAATATGGGCATTTACAGCTAAAAATTTCCTCTTTGGTATGTTGTGTCTTCATTTTCATTCATCTCAGAATATTTTCAAATTTCCCTTTTGATTGCTTCTTTAATCCATTGGCTACTTAGGATTGTGTTGATTTCCACATAATTTTGAGTTTCCCAAAGTTTTTCTGTTGTTAATTTCTAACTTCATTTCATTGTGATTGAAGAACACCTTTTCTATTACTCCAATACTTTTAAATTTATTGAACCTTGTTTTATGGCCTAACACATGATTTATACTAGAGAATGTTTTGTGCGCCCTTGGAAAGAACGTATATTCTGCTGCTGTTGGGTGGAGTGTTCAATAAATATTTGTGAGGTCTAGTTGGTTTATAGTGTTGTTCAAGTCTTCTGTTTCCTGTTGATCTGGGTTATTCTATCCACTATTTTTTTTTCACAGACAAATGAATTTATTATTCACAGTTCAACAAGCACTCTAAGCATCAACTTATTTACTTTGGTTCCTAGAGCCTCAATTCCCACAGGACAATGTGAAGAGGGTCAGGTGATAATAAAGTAATAAATAGTGTGCATTACAGGAAAGGAACTTGAAGCTTAGGGAACCTGGATCTTTTATGATGGGCAGTAAGCCTGCCTGACCTTTGCCCCAGAAGGAGACATTATCTTATCTACTAAAGAGTAAATAAATCTGTCTTTTGATCCAAGAAAAACAGAACTCTATCTTCCAAGACTATTCACTGTACAAACATTTTTTAAGAGATAGTTCTGAACAAATACAGTTAGTGCCTCTGCAAGACAGGTAGAAATGTGAGAGGTCCATGAGGAACTCTTTCTCACTAATTATGTAAACCTTTCTCATCACTAAAACAGAAAACACTCCCTGGCTGTCTTTCCCCTCCAGTTACTACCCTATCTATCTGAAATAGTTTGGGTTGCTATTAAAAAAAAATCATAGATTGGATGGCTTAAACAACAGAAATTCATTTCTCACAGTTTTGGAGACTGAGAAGTCCAACAATCAAGGTGCTGGCCCATTAAGTTTCTGATGAGGACTTTCTTCTTGGTTTGCAGATGGAAGCGTTGCTGGCAGAGAGAGGAATCCTCTCTCTCATGGCTCCTATAAGAGCATGAATCCCATTCATGAGGGCTCCAACCTCATCACCTAATTACCTCCCCAAAACCCCACCTCCAGATATCATCACACTGGGGATTAAGGCTTCAAAATATGAATTTTTGGAGGGCACAAACATTCAGTCCATAGCACTCTCTCTATCCTTTTTGCCATAATAAAGTATCTCAAAGTGTTTCCATTTTTCAACACCCAGTCTCTTTTCAAGCCATTGCATTTTAAATTTCACTCTCACTTCTGAATCCAAGGGACCCTTTACTATTCTCATCTAACTTATGTCTCAGAAACTTTCACACTTAGGGACAACTGCCTCCTTGAGACTCTCTCTTCCTCTAGCTTTCCTAAAATAAAATCCTTGCACCTTTCTTCTTTCTCCTCCTCCCTCTCACCTTTCTTTTTTTTTCCCTTCTCCTCCTTCTCTTCCTTTTAAGATATAATTCACATAGGGAGGGGCCTGTGAACATATACTTCATTGTGCTGCAATGCTCCCTGGCTTAGTACATTCTTGTTGCTCCCAAGGAATACCTGAGGTTGGGTAATTTATACCAAAAAAAAAAAAATAAAGTTTTACTTGGCTCGTGGTTGTGCAGGCTGTACCAGAAGCACGGCACCAGCATCTGCTTCTGGTGAGGCCTTCAGGCTGCCTCCACCCATGGCAGAAGATGAGGAGAGCCTGCCTGTGCTGAAGTCACACGGCAAGAGAGGAACTAAGAAAGAGGGGGAAGGTGCCAGGCTCTTTTTATTAATAACAATCCTCTTTTAGAGGAACTCTAGCAGGAACTAACAGAGTGAGAACTCACTCATTACTGCAAGAAGGACACCAAGCCATTCACGAAGGATCTGCCCCCAGGATCCAAACACTCCCCACCAGGCCCCGCCTCCAACATTGGGGATTAATTTCAACATGAGACTTGGGACCAAACAAACCATATCCAAACCAGAGCACTCCCTCTACTATCAATTTTCAAATATGAAAATATCTTTCTTCCATACTGGCCTGTCCATAATCTACCCTTGTTAGACCCACCAGGAAACTGGGCAGTCTGGTCAGTCCTGTTTGCCACCATAGCTGGGACCCTTAACTGCCCAGATGCCTTGTTCCCCTCAGAAGATGAATTTGGGGGTGACCTGAGAGTCTGCTGATATCCCTGTCCATTTGTAGGCTCAGTCTTATTTTCGCAGACACCTGGATCTCATGAACAAGCCCCATGAACAAGCCCAATTGTGTGCAGAAGTCACAGGCCATCCGGTCCTCCCAGTTTAGCCTCCAGGCTTTTGGCTCCAGGGCCTCTGGTGTTCACTTATCAAGGGCCTGGACCTACTCATTCTTTGAATTATTCATGCTCACAGTCATTCTCACAGGGCACAGCCCCTACCCCTTTATCTGGATTGTGAAGAGAACAGGAGGTTGCTAATTTATACACCCAAAACCACAGTTCTTTGACTTCCATTTTCCTCCTCCAGACTCTGAGGACAGAGGTAATGTCTTCCTCTCTCATTCATAAGGCACAGAGGAAGGTTTTCAAGGGAAAACCCTAGCTAATTAGATAATACAATAACTAATAAATGAAAAAACAATCGAAGTGCAAAATTGCACTTGAAATTTAATCTGAGCTAGGTAAATAAAAGGAATGTGGAGTGTTCTGGAAGGAAACATCCCAAAATATGAACAAATGTTTCTCTTGGGTGGTGGGATTATGGATAATATTTTTATTGCCTCTTAACAGCATCCTGTTAAAATTTTCCAAATTTTTACAATGGCCACATATCTTTGAAACCAGAATCTTAAAAAATAATGTAAAGTGCTAGGGAATAACTCAAAATGTAGCATCATGAATAATTGTAAGCCAGGCAAGGTTGTATCGGCAGAGAACGCACAGTTTCTAGAATAAGGACCCTTGCAGCTAGATATGGTCATGTAACTACAATGTGGCCAGTGGAATGTGAAAGGAAGAGTGTGCATTTTCCAGGGGGCATCTTTGAAGGGACAGGCATGGCTTTTTCCTTCCCTCTCTCCCGACAGCTGTGAGGTAGGAGTAAGAAAGATTGAGGCTTATAGATGGGAGTGGGAGTCAAGGGTGGGGTGAATCTCCGAGAAGATGTCAGAGTTGGGGGAAGGAGGAAGAATAGGGCACAACTCATGAATGAGGTGAGCCCCAGAGATAGGGTGAGGCTTGGGGGTACAGGCTGGGAATTAGCGAAGAGAGTGTGGAAACAGATCTCTTCATACACTGTTTTATACACTACTTAGAAATGAAAACAAAAATAAAGTCTATGTTTTATTAATAATCTCACATTTTGGTAAGCTGTCCTCACAGTTATATCGAAATACATGTTCCATTCCAGTTTCAGCTTACTAGCATAAAAGTCTTATCAGTCAGCTGTTTGTTGTTCAAGAGCGTCTCAGGTATCCTTCAGTGGGAGGTGAGAATCCCGCTTGGGCATGGCATCATGTCAAATTCTCAGCAAGAAGTTCCGGGAAAAACGTGCAGGGAAGGGCTGGCAGAAATTATTTTAGGAAAGAAAGAGACATCCTTTTCTTCTTTGAAAAAGAGTTGAGAATAGGGGGAAATGTGTTTTCAAGAGAATAAAAGAGAGAAAAAATGGTAACGTCCTCTGAGAGTTTTAAAGCTATTCTTAAACATACTGGCTTTGTGCTGTTTCCACAAACCCTCTTCTAATTTTTTGTCTATTTTTATTATTTGATTTTATGAGCTAGTGGCAGAATCTACTTCTAATGATTCATAGCACCAAGAGGAATATTAGTAACTCAATCAACCAACTAACAACCAATCAGCATTTGTGTGTAAATAAAACCAAAATGATACATAAAATAAAATCCTGATTACACTCTAGTGGTAAGCTAGGGTTTTAAAGCTATAATGGGTACAAATACATGGTTTGATAAAAGAAATAAGACAGTGTTAGATCAGTAGGGTGACTACAGCTTCCAATAATCTATTGCACATTTCAAAATACCTAGAAGAATTTGAATAGTCTAGCATAAAGAAAAGACAAATATTTAAGGTGATGGATATATCAAGTATACTCATTCGATCTCTACAAATTATATGAATGTACTAAATTATCACATGTACCCTGAACCTGTACATTGATTGTGCATCAATATAAACTTTTTAAAAATCTATATTAATTGTTAATATAGGCAGCTACTTAATATTCTAAAACAACGACACACTAACCAATACCAGAGTAGTAGTGTGAAACAAAGAGTAATGACATGTTGAGATTAATGTAACTATATGCTGATATATTCCCAACCCCACCCCCACAGCTGATTATAAAATGGATTAATGGTAGTGAAAAATGATGGTAACAATAATTACTACATATGTTGAGTACTTAGAGTCTTATTTAATTCTTACAACAATATGTGAACTAAAGATTATTACCTCTATTTTATTGATGAGGATATTTTATAGATGAAATAATGTGAAGCCTAGAGATTAAATAGCCTGCCCAAAGCCTCAGTAATTGGTAGACATCGGAATCAAAGCCAGGTCTGACTCCAAAGCCTGGACCATTAACTTCTACAGCTATGCTATCTAAAACTTTCTCACCTAGAACTCCTTTAAACAGAAAGCATGCAACAGTGATCATCATTCTTTATAAATTGTTTTATGGTTCACAAAGTGCTTTCAAATATACTGTTTCAGTTGTGTTATCCTTTGAATTATTCCTTATATGAGGGCCAGCAGGTCAGATATGATTATGTTCCCATCATCCAGACGAGTTAACTGAAGACCAGAAATGTCATCTGACTTTTCCAGAATTAATAATGAGAACTGCAGAGTTGGGGAAATCTACAAGAACACCCTCACTTTTGAGTCCATTGCAAATTCAAGGGTCCGAAGACCACTTTCAGATTTGGTAATTCCCTAGAAGTACACACAAATTCACTGAAAGCTGTATACTCATGATTATGGTTTCTTACAGTGGAAGGATACTATTTGAATCAGCTAAAAGAGATACATGAGACAGAGGCCAAGAACTTCCATTTGTCCTCTCCCCGTGGAGCTGTGAACAGCGATGACTTACCCTGGCAACAACATGTGACAATGTGCACAGAATACTGCCAACCAATGAAGCTCGTTGAGCTTTGATGTCCAGATTTTTACTGGGACTAGGCCACAAAGATATGGTTGACTACCTACATGGCTGACCCTCCAGTCCCTTTGGAGGTTGAGCTGATTCTGCATGGCCCAAAGCCCCCACATTGTTAAACTATCTGGTGTGGCCCAGGCCCTCAGGTAAGTAAAGAACTTTTTCTCAGGCATGATATTCCAAAAGCTTAGAGACCAGCTCCTGGGAGCTGAGGGCAAAGTTCAGACCCTCTTTAGGTAAAGTTAATTCTTTACTACACATATAACATCTCATAAACAAGAAACCTGGTCCTGGTTCTGTGGTTTCTAGTCCAGGTTCCTCCTGTTGGAATTCACTGGCCTGTAGGCTTGCTCTCATTAGACCCTTCTCTAATCTACTGAGCTAAACAGTGCCTAATTGACAATGATACCTAGTTGAGGAGCCCCTTCTGTGTATTTCAGCATCACCATCATCCTGTGCTATCCCCGTCGTAGAGTTTATCACTCTGTATTGCAATTTTGTGCTTAGTTGCCATGGTTATCCACTCAACTGTAAACCTCAGGAAGGCAGGGACCATGTCTGCAGTGTTTCCTGCTTTAGCTACAGAGCTACAACACTCAATGAAACAGAGGCATTAATAATGCATAGTGGCTAAAAGTGCTATCCTGGAGTCCAACAGACCTGGGTTTGCAGAGTGCCTGTGCTGCCTACTAGCATTGTAACATTGGGCTTTGTTATGTAACTCCTCTGTGCCTCATTTTCCTCACCCATCTGTGATCATTGTGATGCTGTCATTCTTATCACTTGCCTGGCACATACTTAGTGTTCAAAACTGTTCCCTTTTATTTTTATCCATTTGAGGAGTAACTAAAGCTTCAGGACAATCTGGTCCATTATTTTACTTTTATGCAATGAATATTTGGAGTCATTACCATTTTTTCCTTAAAATTTGTCATCCTTTTACATTAAAAACAAAACCAAACAGAATTAAAATTCCAGAAGGAGACAAAATTCATGATGAGATGAGTTTTCAGCTCTTTAGTGGTTATTGGTCACAGCCAGAAATGCCTGTGCTCAGAGCCCCTCTGTGGTCACTGAGAGAGCTTGGCCTCCCTCAGGCCCGAATCTGGCCCAGGTCAGTGTATTCTCTGACCATGGAGGGGTATGGCTTCTTCACCCCTCCTGAGAGCAAGCTGATTTGTTCCTTAGTATGGGAGCAGGAAAGGGATACACAAGAACTGATTAGATTCAAGCTATTTTTGAAGGCATTTCTCTGTATGTGTTATGCAAAATGCTGAGATGAGGAGATTGCCAAATGTGAGATGTCATGGTGGGAGCAGCTCAGAAAGTGCCATAGAAATGTTCCAAAATGTAGAAGTCCTATTACAGTCTTCTGGTACCATAACCAAACCCAGCTCAATGCAGTAAGTAAAAATTGGAATCTTGTCATGTTAATTTGCAATTTTCTTGACTAGTGATGAGATAGAATGGATTTTCATATATTTATTGGCTGTATTTTCTCTCCTTTGAATTATCTGTTTATATTCTTTGATTCTTTTTTTTATTTCAGCATATTATGGGGGTACAAAAGTTTACGTTACGTATATTGCCCTTGTCCCCCCTCCCCCCACGAATCAGAGCTTCAAGCGTGTCCATCCTCTAGGCGGTGTGCAATGCACTCATTATATATGTATACTCCCATCCCCTCCCTCCCCACCTCTGCCCGACACCTGATTAATATTATTCCTAAATGTGCTCTTAGGTGATGATCAGTGAAACCAATTTCATGGTGAGTACATGTGGTGCTTATTTTTCCATTCTTGGGATACTTCACTTAGTAGAATGGGTTTCAGCTCTATCCAGGAAAATACAAGAGGTGCTATATCACCATTGTTTCTTATAGCTGAGTAGTACTCCATGGTATACAGATACCACATTTTATTAATCCACTCATGTATTGATGGGCACTTGGGTTGTTTCCACATCTTTGCAATTGTGAATTATGCTGC
>JAQIFY010006470.1:0-10270 GCA_028533085.1 Varecia variegata
TTCATACAGAATTAAATTTCCAATTAAATTAGTTAATATTTTTAATATCAAACAGCAAAATCCACTTCCCTTTTTGGACAAATATCTCTAAACTTTCTGTTTTTCCTAACAAACAATCATGTGTTATGGGGAATGGAAACAAAGGCACTCACACTATTTTAGAAAATGAGATTTAGGGGGAAGAAATTGTGGTACATAGAGAAATTCATAACCTAAAGGCATTCAAATATATTGACCTTCCTTTGTGGCAGTTAAATATTCAATTGAGTAAAACATTGTCCTCTAAATGAAATTCATTTCATGTTCTATCGTTTGAGTAAATTTAAATTCTTTTTCTTCTATTATGATCCAGATAGATCATGTGTAATTATGTACAATCACTACATCTCTTGAGTGTGCTATATCATAAGTGATATTTGTGGCTTCAAATGTTTGTGCTGCACACAAATTGCAATGAAGCAAAGTGCCCAACTTGCTCCTGTTTCCTGGAACTTGGCCTTTGTCTATTTAGCGGAAGATGTCTGTATTCCTTATTTCTCATTTAGTTGAAGCAGACTATCACCCCTTTTTACCTGAAACCATCAGAACCTAACAGATATTAAAAAGGCATTAACACATACATGCTATGACATGGATGAGCCTTGAGGACCTTACGCTGTGTGAAATAAACAAGCCAGTCATGAAAAAGACAAATACTGTATTATTCTACTTATACGAGGTACCTAGAGTTGTCAGACTCATAGAGACACAAAGCAGAATGGTGGTTGTCAGGGCTGGGAGGAAGAGGAAACGGGAAGTTGTTCAATGGATACCGGGTTTCCGTTTGGGGCGATGAAAAAGTTCTGGAGATGGACGGTATTGACGATTGCACAACAGTGTGAATGTACTTAATATCACTAAATTGCACATTTAAAAGTGGCTAAAATGGTAACTTTTATGTTATATGTATTTTACCACAAATTTTTTAAAAAATGCATTAACACAAATGATTGAAGGAACAATTTCAAAAAAGCAGACTTTGAAGGAAAAAAGAGGTATCTGTCCAAGACATTTTATATCAGGAATGAATTCCTTTTGGCCAGAACCCCTTCTTGGTGATTTAATGAAAAGATGTGTGGGTGACTCAATTCTTGGAGCCCCCCAGAGCACACTCTGTGCCAATGGAGAAGATATTCTTTACACTATGAGAATTGGAATCTTGAAATGGCATCTTGACATTATCTGACTTTAAGCTCTAAAAATAAGACTATATTATAAGACTAAGTCTAAAAATAAGTCTATATTATGAGACTTCTAATATGCTAAAATTAAAATCTGGTTAGTAACTGGTTTTTAAATACGTATCTATATAGGTAGAAGGAACATACATTTTATGTCTGGTATCTGGTACATCTCTCTCAAAGCCCACACGTCTACTGATAATGGTATTAAATCCGTATTTTGAAAGTCCACCAAGAAATTCTGGGTCCGTATAGTTAAAATTCTTACCTGAAAGAAAAGGTTATTAGAGTCACGTAAGTAAAGTCTGACTGCTTTCACAGTGATGCAGAACAACAGGAGCGACTCTATCCTGAATTCACACCTTTCGTAGTCACACAAGTTATGTTCTTGGAATCTAAACTACCCACAGAAGACAAGGTTAAAGGTGGGAACACAGAGTATTTACACAAATCAAAGCAGATTATTTAACAAAGTATGAACAACTGGCTACTCTTCAGTCACTCAGTCTTCCGTGGAAGGAAGCTGCTCAGCCGTAGCGTGAAATTCACAGCCGTAGCATGAAATTGTAGTCACAGAATGATTTGGGGAAGGGCAAGAAGGAGAGCTGAAATTCCTCTCCCAAAATTCCATTACTGAGAATAAAACAAGTTGACAGAGGACAACCCAAATCAGTCATAACCATAAATGAAGTTGGGGTAAATTCACTAATAAAAGATAAAATCTTTTAGGTGGGACTAAAAAACAAAATGTAGTCATAAAAGATAAATAAAATAAGATAAAATAGTTAAAAGCAAAAGAACGCTCAAAGAATACAGAAGTCAAAATATCTTTGTAAAAAGTACATAATTCACTGGAAGGAGCATAAAGTCACTTTAGACTAAGAGATATGAGTCAAAATAGAGACTTAATAGTAATGAGCTTGTACTCAGTGACATCAAAAAGCTGCAACTAAATGCCCAAGGAGTGCTTTCCAAAATTAATACAAAAGCCTGTGTGTGAAGGGGGTTCCGGTCAAGACAGAGCAGCCCATTCCTTCGAGATCCTCTTCCTTACAACTGAAAAGTCCTGGACGTAACAGATAAACATATGAGGGCTCTGAAAGATGCTGGTCGCCTAAGGGCCTCAGTACTTGACGAAGGACATGGTGAGCTCTGCAGATTTTCTTACTGCCTCCCGTAACTCCCAGACAGGGAGCTGTGGAAGCCTCCACCTGGACATCCCAATAGGCACAGACAAAAAAGCTCCAAGATAAGCCCGTTCTGCCTAGCTGCAGAGCTGGAGAAAGGGTAGCCTAACCACAGGAAACTTTTGGTGATCCCTACCCTGGTCCGGTCCAACACCACTGGGGCTGAGCAGAACCCGATTGTTCATTGAGCAGAAGCAGGCGAGTTCTGGGTGGTGTTGGCAGGCTCAGCAGAAACTGGTCTTCCAAGCCCTACCTGGTGGAAGCAGGTGACACTCCAATTCTCCTTAAGTTAGTGTCAGTGGCGTGGTGAGACTCCAACCCCACCTGGCAGCAATTAGAATTAGCGAGATTCTGCGCTCCACGTTCTCCAAGCCCTTGGTGTGGGCAGGGCTCAGTGGGGAGCTGAACCTCCACCCCACACCTGGCAGCAACAAGAGAGAAACAGGTGGTGTGAGTCAAGGTAGTTGATATTTTGCTTCTCTCCTTCCCTGGTGCCAGCGAGGCCCCCTGGGGAACTGAGCCTCTCCTTTTTGGGATCAATGAGGCAGAACAAGGGGATGGGAGGCAGGGCTAGTTGACATTCTGCTTCCCCATCTTCCCCTTGGTGTCAGCAGGACCCAGCAGAGAGCTGAAATCAGAGACAACATCATGCAAGTCAGTGCCCCATTTCACGGGGACGGTATCAGCACAGCCAAAGGGCAACTTCCACTCCATCCATCTGCAGTGGGGCAATGTACTGGGTGGTGTTCATGGGCCCAGCAGGAAGCTGAACATACACCCTACCTGATGCCTTTGTTGCACCTCAACAGGGAGACTGCCTACTAAAAAGAAGCTTAAATAGGATCCAAAGTCTCACAACTGGACATCCAACTGGACATACATTTTATTGTATACTGGACATCCAAAATGTCCAGTATACAATAAAAAATCATTTCTTATAACAAGAACCAGGAAGATTGCAAATTGAATGAAAAGACAATCAGCAAATGCCAACACTGAGATGAATCAGAGGTTGGAATTATTTGATTAGGATGTTAAAGGAGCTATCATAAAAATGCTTGAAACAAATGGGAAAAAAATCCCAGCAAAGAAATAGAAATTATATGAAAAGAATCAAATGGAAATTATAGAACTGAATAATACAATAATCTAAATAAACACTGGATGAGCTTACTATTAGAGTGGTGATACGAAGGATAGGCTCAATGAACTTAAGAACAGATGAACAGAATTTACCCAATGTGAACAACAGAGAAAATAAACTAAAAAAAATGAAGAGAGTTTCAGGGACCTGTGAGATAACAAGGGAGCTAAATTCATATTATAGGAGTTACAGAATGAGAGGAGAGAAAATAGGATTGAAAAAGCACTATAAGAAATAACAGCTGAAACGTTCCCAATTTGGGGAAAGATGGAAATCTACAGTGTCAGGAGGGTGAGCAAACCCTCAAGTGCATAACAGTGTTTATTTCTGTGGAATGAGGGGATCAGATGCTTCCATTTTTGTTTTTACATATTCTGATGCCCGTGATTCTTCTGTATCTCTGTCATCCCCACAGCTTGACTTGTTTTATTGTCAGCAGGCAGCTTGTTTCATGCTCAACTCACTTTATATGCAAAGCCCGGCACATCATTTCTTTCTATTTTTAGTAGAGACAGGGTCTCGCTCTTGCTCAGGCTGGTCTCGAACTCCCGACCTTGAGCGATCCTCCCGCCTCGGCCTCCCACAGTGCTAGGATTACAGGTGTGAGCCACCGCGCCCGTCCAGGAATATTCTTATGTTAAAAAAAAAAATTCTACATTTATCTGCAATTCAGATTTAACTGGGCACTCCTGCATTTCATCTGGCAAGGTTATGTTAATATTATTGACAGGACAATGCATGCGAAGTCCTTAGCACTTGGTAAGCGCTCAGTAAATGCTATGTTTATTAAACTTTGGATCTCACTCCAAAGTCCTTTTTTTCCCCCAGCACAAACACTTCGAGCTGTTTCCACAGAAAATTTCAAATGCGTTCAAAGCCCGGGCAATGGTGGAAAGCTCTCGGTGAAACCCGCGGAACTTCGCGCCGGTGAGGGCGACCCTCGCCGCCCCAGCCCAGGCACCCGGGCCGAACTGCCCGGCGGAACCCTCGCCCCGCCCCAGGCCTCTCGGCCACTCGGCCGCCACTCGGCCGCCACTCGGCCGCCACTCGGCCGCCACTCGGCCGCCACTCGGCCGCCACTCGGCTGCCGCGCTCCTATAGGTCCTCCCCGGGACGAGCGAGGCCTTTCCATTGTCCCGCCTTCCCCTGCCGCTGCGCAGCCCGAAGCCGCCCGGGCCCACAAGGTCTCCGCCCTGCCTTCCGCCAAAGGTTCTGTTTCCGAGTTTCTCTCTGGGGGAATTACTGAGCTTACAAATCCACAAAGGGCTGCGGCTTCTGCGGTCATCTTGCACTCTGCTCAGCTTCCGTGCCCGGGTCACTCCGGGCCTTCAGATCTCTCGCATCCGGACCTTGGAGGCAACATCCTGTGCAGAATCTCCCCCTTTTAGGGAACTAATACCAGGTGGGGCGAGAAGACTTACAAATACGAAATAGAGGACAAGGGAGAATTCCCAGACACGGTGCACAGTCATCAGAGGAAATGGAACGATCAGCTAGTTCAATGTCCTGGAGATTAAGCAGTTTCTAAACTCAGGTGGTTTGCGTATAACTGATAAATCACAGGTGGTGACAAAAAGTAAAACAGAGAGTTCCGAGCAGAGATCTCCCGAGCGGAAAGCACCCTGAGGGGCAGCGGGTGCAGGAAGGGGCACGGCCGCCATTCCTCACCAGCTGTTGCTCTAGGCACCCGGGGGGCAGAGTGCACACAAGGCCCCTGCACCCCCTGACTGATAAGCATAGAATACAAATTAAACACGCGATAGCATCCGGAGTCGGCCAGGGTAACGGGGAAATCCGTTCTCTCCTTCACCATTGGTGGAAGAGTAAACTGGTTACACCGGTGGAGAGGAATTTAGCAGTTGTTGCTAAAACTCAAAAAAAATGCCTGTGCCCCAGGGTTTAGCACTACAATTTCTAGGAATGTGTTCCGCATAAATATAACATTAAATGTGTGTTTCTCCTTATGTGTACGTACCATAAAGGAAGTTCCCTGCATCAGCTTGCAACTGTAAGAAAATAGGAAATGACCTAATGTCTGTCAGTAGGGGAATGGCTAAATAACATCTGATGTATTCATACTCCACGACTACTAAAGATTGAGGCAGATCTACGTGTATATAGCTAAAGAGATTATTACACTATTATGAATCATTAAAGCAAATTGCATGTAAAGTCATAGAAAAAATTTGGTACACATCAAACTGTTAAGCATTCACCTGTTTGGGGTAAGAATGGGGGAAGGAATTTCTCATCTATATATATAAAATATATGCACATACATACATATGTATGCATTTAAGTGCTAAAGATGATGGCTGATTTTCACTTTTTTGCTTGTGTTTTTAAGTATTTTTCTAAAAGCTTTATATATATAAGTGATATTTATAAAGGCTTTTTTTTTTTTTTTTTTTTTTGAGACAGAGTCTCACTCTGTTGCCCGGCTAGAGTGAGTGCCGTGGCATCAGCCTAGCTCACAGCAACCTCAAACTCCCGGGCTCAAGCCATCCTCCTGCCTCAGCCTCCCGAATAGCTGGGACTACAGGCATGCGCCACCATGCCTGGCTGATTTTTTATTTCTATATATATTTTTAGCTGTCCAGATCATTTCTTTCTATTTTTAGTAGAGATGGGGTCTCGCTCTTGCTCAGGCTGGTCTCAAACTCCTGACCTCGAGCGATCCTCCTGCCTCAGCCTCCCAGAGTGCTAGGATTACAGGCGTGATATAAAGGCTATTAAACAAGTGTCTAAGACAGAAATAGTAAGAAGGCCAGCATCCTGATCCTTGGACTCTATGACCAGCCACTGGCCACAGCTGTAGTTTCTGCAGAGATCTGCCCCAGGCAAGAGGACAGGCAAGTGACTGCTACCAGCTGGAGCGTCAGTTCCAAACCCATATGCAACCTCTGGTGCCTGGACCAATCTCATGCCATCACAAGACTGTTTCACTTGGTGGAGAAGTGGGGTCCACTCACATTCCAGAAAGCAACACTGCTCTCCTGGGGGCTCATCCCTATGAGTGGTAGGACTCTAAGAGCCAAAATTAGGGTGTGACCTAAGAGAAAAGGGCAGGGGACCTGCAGAGGGGCTGTCGTGGGCCACAGGCTTGAGTCGTGGGGTGAGGTTTTGGGCCAACACCTGGTCACCTAGGAAGCGAGCCACACAGCAGGGATCCACAGAATGGAGGCCTGTTTCTTAAGGCTTTAATTTCTGCATCTTTGTTTGGGTTGATTTTGTTAAACTAGGTCTTCATGAGTGTGAACATAGGACAAAAGTCTTACAAATATGACGATGAGTGAAGAAAACAAGTTCCAAGAAGATATGTACATCAGAATATCTACAAATATATTAAAAATACATAAAACTATATTTTGCTTAGGGATAATATACAGAGGAAGTGGAAAGGCATGCATGAGAAAGAAACCCATCCCTTCAGGTGAGCTACGAGCTCTGAGGTTGGAGGTAGGGGAAGGAAGGGGGTAAAGTTTTTACTGTACCTGTTAAAATTTATTTCTTTGCAAAACAGAAAGCTATCTGAAGCAAATTATATAAAAATGTAAGTGGTAAGTATATGCATACCTGCTTTATTTTCTGTGTATTAATTTATGCATATATATAAAATATTCATAATTTAAAAATTAAATTGCTCTAAAAAGGACATTCTCTTCCTCTTCCAAATTTTAAATTTGCGGTATACTTTTCTTTTAAAATGGCTAAGAGAGAAAATCAAAATACTTACCTAACATAGCAAACGGTCGCAATTTTTCAGGCTCATGTTTGACTGTTACACGTTGTTTTGATATTTGCTCTGATTCACGGATAATTTGTTGCTGCAGATTTTGTTCAAGGAACCAAGCTGATATAGGCTCCTGGCTTCTCTTCTGCCAGTTGTCCACATCATTATGGTGCATATTTATTAAAAACAGAGCCGCCCAGATCCCAAATGTCAAGGACACACAGAATAAACATCGAATTATGCCCTTTCTCATTGTAAGCCTACCGTTACCCATGGTCCATTTTTTAATTTCCTAAATCAGAATGATTAAAGAGAAGCAGTATTAGATAGTCCAATGGTTTATAGATCATCTACTTGGCTTGAATTCAATTTCCAGTGTCTTAAAGACAGATATCAGTCCTTACATTCATAAAGTGTATCTTTTTTTATATTAGCACACACTCTTTTTTTTGTTTATTTGTGGGTTTTTTTTTTTTTTTCGAGACAGGGTCTCACTCTGTCACCCAGGCTAGAGTACAGTGACGTCCTTATAGCTCACTGCAACCTCAGACTCCTGGCCTCAAGCGATCCTCCCACCTCAACTTCCCAAAGTGCTAGGATTACAGGTGTGAGCAACCACACTCAGTCTAGCACAAACCTCTTAAAATAGATATTCATAAGATTACTTAACACCAAAATGTATAACATGTTTATAAAGCACACAGAGTCATTTAAAGCCATTGGCACGTACACCTATGCAGACAGAAAATAAGGTGACAAGGGCTTACTCATCACTAGTCCATGCCCAATCCATCTTGGAGAGAGAGCACTCGTCTCTAAAAATCTTATGTGACACCAATCAGGTTGTTAAAAAATGTAAAAACACACAATGTCACAAGCTGGAGAGAAAGTGGGCAATGGGAACTGTGGTCCACTGTACATTATTGGTACGATCAATTTGGCAGTATGTAGTTAAGTTGAGGATATATAAATATATAGTATGATAAAGCAATTCCATTCCTAGGGATCTATCCTAAAGAGACTCATGAAGTTAGATATGTCTCTCAGCTAAAGAGACGCATCATGAGACGTGTTCGTTTATTGAAGTAATGTTTGTAATAGTGAAAAACTAGATACAGCTTAAAGTTTCCCTCAATAGAATTGATAACATGAAGCTCTTCATTCAATAATGAAAATGGATCAACTAGACACATATGTAATGTTGTAAAATCTAAAAAACATAATGTGCGAAAACCAAGTAGGGTATGATGTAAGTTTGGAAAACACGAGAAGCAGTACGATGGTTTACGGACGTTCTCGTATGTATCAAATGCACGGAAAAAACCACACCTGGGACCTGCCTCGGGGGCAGGTGCTGGGGAGGAGAACAGGCTCCTACCCTGTTGTTCTTACTGCTTATTTTTCAAAAAGCTCTGAAGAAAACAAGCCCAAACCATATGGTTCCATAGAGCTGCTGGGTGCAACACAGCATTTACGATACTTTTCTCTGTGTTTCCCTTAGGTTTGAAGCTGTTCATAGTTCATCAAAAAGGGAAGAAGCTCTTGAGAGCCTTCCTTTAAAGATGATAGGCTGAACACGTGTGTCTGTCTCCTCTCCATCTTGACAAAGAATAAAAATAAAGCTAAAAATTTTAACACGTGCTTGGAAGACAGGAAGTTATTGGACGTGTGGTGACACTTTGGAAAGGCAGAGGACGTCATGGCCCACAGCCTGCAGGGGGAGGACTCTGAAGTGGAAACGAGCAGCTCAGACCTTCGGGTGACACGTGGCTTGGGGAAAGGCCACAGATCAGAGTAGTCAGCTCTCTCCACAGTTTGCTTTAAAATGTGAGTCTTTAGAGTCAGGAAAACATGACCATGCTTTAGATATTGTCACAACTAATTATTCTGTAAACAATCAGCATTCTTTAACCCCAGCTTTCCTAGGACAATGTTAGTACTGCTCTCCATACAAGATCTATGACTTTCTGACAGTAAGGGGTTTTCCTATGATTTTTTTAAATAAGTAATACGTTCATTTGGTATACATTTTAAGAGTATAAAGAAGTATATAATGAAAATTGGCCCTGTTTTTCAAAGCTATCCCAATATCCAATCCACCTTTAGGATGGCATAACCAGCCTGGTGCTGCTCCCCCATTTAAAAAAAAAATCAGATAAGTCTGCTTAATCCTCGTCCCCAGAGCTAGCGTCCCAGCAGGAGTCTGGTTTGAGGGGAAAGGCTCCCATCCTTGTGCCCACCTCTAGCACAGGGAGCTCAGCCCACCTACCACTGAGATACCTGCATTGGCTGCTTTGTGACTGATGTACTTCCCAGGCACAGTCATAGCTGAAGTCAGGCAGGGGTCTATGACAAGGAACGGAAAGATGTAATTTTTTTTCTGGATGGCAGACTTTGAGGTGCCTGGATGCCAGGCAACACCTGACTGTGCTGGGGGCCCTGCCATGCAGTAGCACTCAGAATGCAGCCTCAGCCTGCCTCACAAAGCCCGATGACATCACATGGGCTTTGTGTGATAGCGTCACTGGCCCCAGAGCCCTCGCCTGTGAGCTCCAGCCAGCAGGTGGAATCCAGGAGTTCCAAAGTTCAAAGGGCCCTTTGGGAGAGATTGAAAATCCTCACCGTCAGCTGAGGAAATAGGGAAAGCCTCTTATTAGGTCAAAATCCAGGGTGTCTCCCTTCTCTAGGCTACGCCTAACTTTGATCTCTTCAAGAATAAACAAGAAAAAGAACAGACTGCCAGAATACCTCAAAAAACTTAAAGGATAAGCCAGAAATTTATTTGACTGCCTTTTAATTTTTACGCCATTACTGAAAATATTATTTATAGGTTAGTACAGGAGTTCAGCCAAATGCTTCTGAACTTTCTTCTTTTTTAACATACCTGGGCAGAATTGACCCTCTGCTCTTTGAGGAGGCGACTCAGTCTTTTTCCTGGAACCAGACATCAGCTTGAAAGCCTGTGAGAGGAACAGGGTGTCTTGGG
>JAQIFY010006471.1:0-10270 GCA_028533085.1 Varecia variegata
TCCCACCATATAAGGCCTAGGATTGCAAGTGCAGCAGGAAGCCCTTGCAGCTATCAAGGAGAGCAGTGTCTTGGCCATAGGCACAATTTTCAAGGGTTTGGTCTAGGTCCCATTGACAGGGAGGAGCTGCAAGAGCAGAAGCTGGCAGGCCCTCAGGACGTCATTGCCTTGTGAGTGAGATGTGTTAGGGATGGTGGAGATGGCGGATTAAAATTCTGTTTTGGAGGACGAAGGGACTGGACTTGCTCCTGCTGGAGGTGTACAGGAGAGGGAAGAGTTAGGAATGCCTTCCAGGTTTCTGGGAAGATGGCGGTGGAGTCACTTGCTAAAATGGAGATGGAGGAGGAGCAGGTTGGGTGGGGTAGAATCAGATCAGTTTGAGATGTCTGTGAGGTGAGCATGTGTGTGCGAGTCAAGATAAAAGATAAAAACTTGGGAGCTGCCAGCATATATGGAAGACATTTGTAACTAGTAGATTGTGTTAGCTCATTTGGGGAAAGTGGCTCAGAATTGCTGCCCCTCCCCCTCCAGCCAAAAGCTCATACTCCTTTAAAGAAGAGCTGATAGTGAGCAGAGAGCATTTAGGAAGCTTAACAGGACAATTTGGGAAGCTCGGAGGCTGCTTGCTATGTAGTTGGGCACTTGAATTGTAATTTTGATATTCTCAGGTATATTGAGCAGTTTGACCATGGACAACAGTTTTGTTTCTGGCTTTCTTGTCTTTCTTCCTTTCCTTTCTTTCTTTTCTTCCTTCCTTCCTTCTTTCCTCCCTCCTCCCCCCTTCCTTTCTCTTTCTTTTCTTGTTTTCTTTCTTTCTTTCTTGACAGGGTCTCACTCTGTTGCCCAGGCTTGAGTACAGTGGTACAATCATAGCTCACTGCAGCCTTGAACTCCAGGGCTCAAGCGATCCTCCTGTTTTAGCCTCCCGAGTAGCTGAGACTACAGGTGCACACCACCACGCCAGCTAATATTTAAAAAATTTTTAATAGAGATGAGGTCTCGATATGTTGCCTCAGCTGGTTTCAGACTCCTGGGCTCAAGCGATCCTCCCTGCTCAGCCTCTGAGAGTGCTAGGATTACAGGCGTGCGCTGCTCTGCCTGGCCAGTTTTATGTTTCTTTTTAAGGGATTTAAGGAGAGGGACTAATTCAGAGGCACCAGGTGGCCTGTTTTGTTTTCCTTTGGGAGAGGATTTTCAGCCGGGCTTCTTTCCCACCAGAGCCGTCCTGGGGAGGTTTGCTCCGCCCTCAACCTCTGCGAGTCTCTCCAGAAGCACTTGGCAGAGCTGAATCACCAGAAGCAGCTCGAGTCCAATAAGATCCCGGAACTGGATGTGACTGAGGTGGTGGCTCCCTTCATGGCCAACATCCCTCTCCTCCTCTACCCTCAGGATGGCTCCCGCAGCAAGCCCCAGCCGAAGGTAAGGCAGCGGGCCCCACCGCTGAGGACCCAATTTTTGGTTGCATTGGAAGTGAGATAGGAAAGGGGTGGTGTGTGTGTGCATGGTTCTTAGATGAGGGACTGTCCCTTCATTTGACTTCGCAGTGGCATGAGCTGGCCTTCAAATGGTTGTACCGAAGAGTTTCTAAAGAATGCAATATTTAAAATATGCAAAGATTTTCCCCCCTTTTATACCATAGTGTTACTGTGATGAACACCCAGTTGATGTTAAGCCTGTCAGTAATGCTGGAGCCTGATAGCATGTTAGGCACTGTGCAGCAAGTCTCCCGGTGCTGTGGCCGTGAGCGTGAGTGGCCCTTTTCTAGGAATCTGAAGCCTCTTGGTTGCAGTGTTGCCAGCCTAACTGCCCTTTCTCTGTAGGCTGATGGGGATGTTTGCCAGGACTGCATTCAGATGGTGACCGACATCCAGAATGCCGTAAGGACCAACTCCACCTTCGTCGAGGCCTTGGTGGAGCACGCCAAGGAGCAGTGTGACCGCCTGGGGCCTGGCATGGCCGACATGGTGAGCCCTGTCTCCTCGCGCATCTGAGCCAGGGAGCTGGGCTCCGAGACAGAGTGAGGGAGCTAAGAAAACGTAACATGTTACTTCCTGTGGTGCCATTTTAAGTTCCAAGCTAATGGCTGTGAGGAAGTGGTTGTTTAACTAACACTCTTTTCTTTTTCCCCAGAAAGTAACTGGAATAGGTAGTGGGGGCTTACATACACTTTGGTTAATTGAATCTGGATAGGTAACAAAACTCCAGGGACAAAAGAATGGAAGGAGACCACTTTTGTGAATTTTCCTTTTTTCCTCCAGTCACTATGTATTAGCCTCTTCTAACCCTGTTTTTGAAAGCATGGCTGTTGTTTGTGTGTGAGTCTCACAATACCAAGTGTGTTCGCACAGCAAATGTGGGCGGCCGTGGAAGCCGTGCACACTGGCTTGCAGCATGTTCACCTGGAAGCCTCCCTTAGTCTTGTGGGCTCAGAAACTCGTTTTGTTGGCCCCTTAGATGGTTTCATTTCTTGGGCCCTCTTCCAGCATTTATTAGCCACACTCGTGAGGTGGATGTGTAAAACAAAAATACTGGTTTTGGTACCTGACCACTGAAAAAAACCTGCTAGCCCAGCATTTGGGGAGGTCGGTTGTAGTACTCCATGCTCAGGGATACAGAGCGGCCTTTCTGGGTGGGAGTGGCTGGCTCTGGGAGGGGAGGGTTGGTTTCTCCTCAATGACTTAGTCTCTTTAGGAATGGCGATCAGGTTCACATTCGTTTATCTTGAAAGCCTGGGAATCTTGTAGTGTCATTTTTAGTATCTTTGCATATTGCTATTTTAATTGGTTTCCCAATTAAGCCCTGTCTGAGGGCTGTCATAATACCCTTGGTAATATGGTGATAGCACACCAATTATGACGAACTGTTCTATGAGGGTATACTGGAAGTGTCTAGATTTGGGTGAAAATACGCAGTTGAAAATCATTGCAGGTTGACTCTACTGGATTTAAACTTTATAATCCTGGGAATGTGTAAATGAATTTGAAAAGTAATCTCTAAATCCTAAGCATATGTATCGTTTAGCTACATTCTTTCTAAATTGCCACTGAATAATTGCTCTATGACCTTGGGGCAAGTTTGGACCATAAAATAAAGGAGATAGGAGCATGGACTCTCTAAGGCCCCTTGATAAACATTTTCAAAACATCTTTTGCATGCATTTCTTGTAAATTATACAATTAGACAAATTGTCATTTTTATCTTATTACCCAGAGCAGACGTTTACAAAATTCTACTCTGGAAACTTGCTTGATAGTCACTACTTGATACTGTTGGAAATGCTGTTTTTTTTTTTTTTTTTTTTTTCCTGCTGCATTGTTGCAATAATTAGTTTAACAATCTGTTTCTCTCTCCCCAGTGCAAGAACTATATCAGCCAGTATTCTGAAATTGCTGTCCAAATGATGATGCATATGGTAGGTGGCAGAGGAAGCCTCTTGTTAGCATTTTTATTTTTTCAAATTTTGTCATTTCCAGGAATTTTGAAAACTGTATGGCTTAGTTTCCCTTTAAGTTAAAGTGGGCCAAAGTGAACCCTCTGGGTAGCAGACTCTCCGATTGTAATCTCAGTACCTCCTCCTTGCCAGGGGGAAAGGCTGAACCATCTTGGTCCCCAGGACTGCCCTGGTGGCTTCCTGGTGATTTGTCTTTGCAAATGTGGGCATATCAGATTTCTAGATCTGGCTTTAACCCTGGGATCTGTAGAAACAGTGTGCTCTGTCAGTAAGCTGGGCCTGTGTGACACTACTGTGTTGCAGCCTTGGTGGAGGAATACTGCCTCCCAGAGTTGGTCCTTTGCACTGCAGCAGTGTCAGCTGTAGCTGCTGCTTGAGCCCCAAACTCCTGCACTGGCTTTTGATACATGGGGCAGGGGGGTCCTTCATTAGAGGGAGGGGACATCCCTCATGGGAAATGAGCTAGCTAGCTCCATGCACACGACTGCTGTCCAGAGCAGGGTGGCTTGAAGCCACCCTTACATTGGGAGCAGGCACGGGCCTCCTTAGATCTAACTGGCAAGGTTGAGAGGGATGGGTTGTACCTTTCCCTCTCTGTCATTCTGAGTTTCTGACTACCTTGAGATTGATGTACAGTCTTGAGTTTGTTCTCCAATCCAGGGGTCAGCAAACTGTGGCCTGCCACCTGTTGTGTAGGTAAGGTTTTATAAACACAGTGATGCTGTTTTGTGCTACAGCAGCTCACAGTTAGTTGACTAGTTGCAGCTGGGACCTTAGGGCCTGAAAAGCCTAAAATATTTACTTTCTGACCCTGCTCTGACCACTCAAGTAAGCTGTCTAGGCACCGAAGTTTATTTGGGATTATTACTCACACCCTACCTTGTTCTAAAAATAGCCTACAAAGATATGCACCTGAAGTAGGTAAAAATAAGCCTTTGACGTGACTTGATCTAGTGAAGTGCTTCCTTATAGCTAACTTACATATTTTTTTCATTATAAAAGTTACAGTGTATGGAAAGTTTTTGAAAATATGGATACTACTTCCCATGTCAAAAATCATTTGGGGTTTCAAAAAACAATGGAGTCATATTTTACATACTACTTTGTAGTTTCCATTTTTTGCCAGAAAATATATTGGTCATTAAATATTCTCGTACAAATGATTTTTAAGTAGTTGCATAATCAGATGTGTGCATAGAACATAATTTATGTAACCAATCCCCTGTGGCTGGCTGGCTGTTGTTTTGAGGTTTGCCCTTGGGATGATGAATGTCCTTAGAGCCAAATCCCTGTCTTTCTCCTTAGTATAGATAACTAAAGCTGGAATTGCCCAATCAAAGCGTAAGCCTTTTGATAAATTGTCAAATTGGCCTTCTAGGCTGGCATTTGGCCAGCTGGGGTAGATTGCTGTAAGACCTGGGCTGTGGAGAGTCAAGATCAGGATTCCAGACCCCTCAGGGTGTTTTATGACGCACACCCCTTATTTGGACAGCCCCCCATGTCTCGTGAGCTGTTTACCACTAACCTGTGGGGAAGGCCTTGCAGGCCTGGTGGGATTAGGCCCCTGAGGATGGAAACCATAAAGGAGCATTTTCTGGGGACCTTGCTGCACAGTGTTGTGAGTGTGTCGGGCATGGGGACAGTGCACACACTAGCTGGATGGCCCTCAAGTGGTCTATTGCGTAAGGAGGGCCAGACTAGCTTTCAGGTCCCCCTTGTCCATGAGAGCAGGAACAAGGTAGGTTGCTAATACCCGACTACAAGAGTGTTTTCCCTGAACTTCCTGTGACATCCTTACACCTGGTTAACTGCTTGATTGTTATTTTAATTTTTCTTAACTGTTGTGTCCTTTCCTTTCCCTTATTTTCATCTCCGATTTCCTGTTTTTTTGTTCAACAGCAGGATCAGGTATGTGTTGGGGAATTTGCTTGTAGTAGTGGTCTGCTGCTTCTCCTAGTTAACCTTGCTCTTTTTTTTTTTTTGGTATGGCATGATTAGCTCTGACAGATACAAGGAATGGTTGCAAAAGGCAGGGTCACTCTCCGTTAACAGGGTGGGGAGAGCTTCTGCATCTCTGTCCTGTAAATTGGCAGTTGAGGTGTTAGAGGGTCTCATCTCCCCTTCACGGGGCCAGAAAACAAAGCCAATGGAGCCTTGTGCTCTGGTCAAATCAACACAAAGCATACATACGTGCAGGCCACCAATGTCATGATGGGAAACCACGGGTGGTCCCAGAGGTGCCTCAGCTTCTTTCACTGTAAGCCAATCAGGCAGGGCAACGTAGGCCTGATTTCCAGTAGGACACTTGTGTCTGTCACTACGCGAGTGGGGGTTGCATGTCTTCAGTGCTCTTCTTCATAACCCCAGAAGTGCTTCTGCTGCATGAGCAAATCCTTTGCAAACAGTTGGCAGACTGTTCCCTGGCTGTTGGAAACAATTCCTTGATTGTGGCTTCTGCCCCCCTGGGTGACAGGGTGCTTTGAGATCTGGAGCCACATCAGATGGCACACTACGGGAACTGAGCTCCAGTCTGTACATGCTCTGAACTAGTGCCCTCTTACGGCCATGCTGAGCACCGGCCCCTTCTGAGCATTGGTGTTTATCTCTAGGATTAGAATTACAGATTTTTTTAAAAGGTATTTTGACGTCTAATGGGAGAGGACTTTGGTTGAAATGTCTGAATTTTCCTCTCAACCTCCTCAAAAAGTTAGAACTAAGCTGATCCGAGACAAAAGCAGCCATACACCTCCTGAATCTTGACATCTTTTTCCAAAAATCTTGCTGTATCTTCAGCCTCATTCGGATTTTTCCCCCCCATTCTTAACATGTGCCAAAGGCAGGGTATTTGGGATATACTTTTAAGACTCTCCCAACCTTATTTAATTCTAGAACCTTCTTGATATTAAAACATAGTCATGATCTAGCGCTCTTCCCTTAACAGGTGTCGTCTTTAACACTCCTCTTCCTGCTACTTTCGGGTTTGGTGGTAGGAGGCAAATGCCATCAGACCCAGAGGTGGCTGCTGGTTACATTTGGTTGATACAGTATACAGAGTTTGTATACTTGTCTTGCTCATTGTGTAATAGTCCAGGTGTCCACACTAACTGGTTCTCTGTGGTTTAGTGTCCAAATGGTGAAAGGGATCAGTCTGGAGGGATTTGGTGTCTAAATGGTGAAAGGGATCAGTCTTGTGACTTGAATTCAAGATTCATCAAATTGGGGTTGGGTTTTCACGTGCATTGTGTACAGTTGTGAACATAGAATGTGGTTTTTAAAAAAGCCAGCATTTCCCCTTAATGTATCATTTTAAATGGTCCTGCCACTGAAAGATCCTGTGTGGTTTTATTTCTAACACATTTGATTTTCTGTTAGTTCATGGGCTGGTAGTTCCCTCTCTAGAAAGAACATATATATAGCTTACTTCCTACTGAGAGTGAGCTGAGAAGAACATTCTAGAGCAGACCAGCTGTCCTTGGAGATGCTGAAGGTTCTGGGAGTCTCCCTCACGGGCCCTGGTGGAGCAGCAGAGGAAGTGGCTCTGCCTCACGTCCCTTCAGAGCTTTGCATGACCTCTTCCCCGGATGTAACTGGCACATGTGCTCTGCTTTTGGACACAAGCCCTACCAAATCGAATCTGGAACCTGTCCATCTCGGGGGGAGTCAGCCTTGACGCTGGGACCGGGGTGCTCCCCAGCACCCCGTCCTTTGTGTGTAGAGAGTGGGACGGAGGGCGGAGGGTGGTGGGCACCAGCCTGCATCTGACTGCTGCTTCTCTGCTCTCTTCAGCAACCCAAGGAGATCTGTGGGCTGGTTGGGTTCTGTGACGAGGTGAAAGAAATGCCCATGCAGACTCTGATCCCTGCCAAAGTGGCCGCCGAGAACATCATCCCTGCCCTGGAACTGGTGGAGCCCATTAAGGTACCTGGTGTCCTTGTGTACCAGCTAAGCTGTGCAGTGTGACACCATTCCCTGTTGTGTCACATCCTGCAAGTCACACTCTTTTTTTGGTTTCCTGCCTGGCTCCTAAAGGTTATTTGAGTTTGAGACCATTATTTGATGGTATTCCCTGTACTAATGTAGCCATCTCCCCACCCCCAGTTCTTTCAAAAACATTTTATTCCCTTGGTTATAAACCCTAGTGTTCATGGGATCAAGCCTACATTTTTTTCAGCATCCCATTTGAGCTGATTTTTCAGTGCCAGGCTATATTCTGATCTTCTGACATGTACTTTTGGGGTCCTTTCCATACTTTGAATGCCCCTCCAGAGCTCATGTTGAAGCCTCACTGTGCCTGCTGCCTGTATGTATGCATGTATTTTGTTTCCCCAGAACCCTTCACAAAGATCCTGCTCCTTCATTCCATAATAGATTTGTATTCTGTACTTACTATGGGTCAGGCAGTGTGTTAGGGGCTATGATCAACAAATGATGTCCTTGTGCCCGTGGACTTGCATTCTAGTTCTCAGGGCCCAGGCCACATGATACCTTAACATACCGCACATGCATACACTTCTTGTTCCAGAACAACCCATGACATTTGACTGCCAGCTGTCTTTTCTCCCTCTGTTCCCTCTGTCTGCATGTCCAGAGTCTGTGGCCCACAGGGAGGGCTGAAGCATCAGGAGGCACTGCTTCCTGCCTCTCTTCACACAAGGTGCTCCTAGGCCCCAGCCCATCCTCCCAGCCAAACAATGTCCAGAGAAAATGAAGAATTATAGCTTGTACTCTAACCACACGTGGCTACTTAAAGTGAAGCAAAATTAACACATTAACTGCCATGTGAGTTGTATTTAACTCACAATAGTTTTGGGCCTGGGCCTCATGAAGCTTATGTAACTCACATGTCTCTTCACCTTGGGAGACGTGTGAACTGTTTTTCAAGTTGCATATAACGCATGCACAGAAAACAATAAAAAATAATAAGTTTTTCGTTAAATTAGAAAGGATTGCTTTCAAAATTTTTATTCTGTTTTTGTGATAAAACACCATGGTCCCAAGGAAAAAATTTTCTTTTCTAGTATGTCAGTCAGTGTATTAAAAATTCAGTTCCTTGGTTGCACCAGCTGCATATCATGTACTTAGTAGACACATGTAGGCAGTGTCCGCCATATTGGACAGCAGACATAAAGAATGTTTCCATTGTCACAGAAGGTTCTCTTTAACAGTATTGCTGTATTTTTTTTTTTTTTTTGACCCGGAGCCACACCCAAGAAGCCTTGAGCAAGTGGACTCAAACAGTATTGCTATATTAAAGTAGGTTCTAGGAAAGCAGTCTCAGGTGCTAATGAGACTTGGGAAACTCAAGAGCAGACCCAAAATGTGTTTAAAACTCTGTCTCCTAAATATTGGACAGATTGAATGAAAACTCACTCAGATAAAACATTATAAAAGAAAAAAGATAAAAAGTAAAGACTAGGCACGGTGGCTTACGCCTGTAATCCTAGCACTATGGGAGGCCGAGGCGGGAGGATCGCTTCAGCTCAGGAGTTCAAGACCAGCCTGAGCAAGAACAAGACCCCATCTCTACTAAAAAAATAGAAAAAGTTAGCCAGGCGTTGTGGCGTGCACCTGTAGTCCCAGCTACTTGGGAGGCTGAGGCAGGAGGATTGCTTGAGCCCAGGAGTTTGAGGTTGCAGTGAGCTACGATGACACCACCGCCCTCTACCCAGGGCGACAGAGCGAGACTGTGTCTCAAAAAAAGAACCTCACTTCCCATCCCTTCATGTTAAAAAAAATAAATAAAAAACACAAAGAAAAAAATAGTGGACATATAGTGAATCCCTCACTCTGTTCTTGCTCTTCCATTTACCTCCCCAAAATGAACACAGAGTGATGAAATGATTGTAATTGAAAACATTATATAGATACCTCTCTCCTGAAGTATGAATTCCTGGGTGGTTGGTTTTTTTTTTTTTTTTTGAGTGTGAATTAGGGGAAGGTGGTGGGGGAGGATTGGGGAAAGGAATGGGGCCCCCCATTGTATGAAAAACGGAATCGAACTTGGATATTGGAAGGAAGCTACACATCATATTGAGTATGCAGTGGCCCCTTGGGGTGACGCTAGCCTACCCTGGTCTCTGCGTCCCCTCTCCTTTAGGGGAGCAAGACCAAGGAGCACAAGTCCCAGCATTAAAGTGCCCCTTCTACTCTTTCAACAGAAGGACCTGGTCCAGATGAAGGCTGGTGTGTCCTGCGAGGTGTGTGAGTTCGTGGTGAAGGAGGTGGTCAAGCTGATTGACAACAACAAGACTGAGGTATGCTGCCCTTGTAGAGGGAGGCTCTCTCCTGTCCCACTGAGCCAGAACGTCCCACTGGGAGAGTCCAGTGGAAAAGGGGGCTTGGCCCTTGCTGTTGTGTTACACCAGCCTGGGAACATGTACAGCCACGTCCCCATCCTTTGGAAGGCAGTTTCTCCAGGCTGGGGGTGAGGGGTCCACTGCTGCCCTGCTTTGCGGCTCTGGTCTTTGTCGCTTGGTAGTCTTTTGAGGGAGGAAACGGCACCCCACTGTTGGCTCATTCCCTGGTCTTGTCAGTGGTTTCAGAATCTCTCTCACCCTTCCCCAGTCTCCCATCTTCTCACATGGTCCTCTCCGTGTGTTTCAGGAAGAAATACTCCAAGGTTTGGATAAGGTATGCTTGAAGTTGCCCAGGTCCTGGTCGGAAGAGTGCCGGGAGGTGGTGGACACATACGGCAGCTCCATCCTGAGCATCTTGCACGAGACCAGCCCTGAGCTGGTGTGCAGCTTGATCCACCTCTGCTCCCGCACAGAGCGGCCCGCACTCACTGGTGAGCCCAGGGCATGGTGGTGGTGGTGGTGG
>JAQIFY010006472.1:0-10269 GCA_028533085.1 Varecia variegata
GCCAGATAATTTCTTTCTATTTTTAGTAGAGACGGGGTCTCGCTCTTGCTCAGGCTGGTCTCGAACTCCTGAGCTCAAACAATCCGCCCGCCTCGGCCTCCCAGAGAGCTAGGATTACAGGCGTGAGCCACCGCGCCCGGCCGTTTTCTCCAAACTTTAAAAAAAAATTTGTTTTAAAATGATTATAGATTCGCAGGAAGTTGTGAGAGTAGTGCAGAAAGGTCTCATGAACCCTTCACTCGGTTTCCCCCAAAGGTAACTATAGTACAAGATCCAAACCAGAAAATTCCCATGGGTACAGTCCATAGAATTTATTCAGACTTCACTGGTTCCACGTGCACTCACTCGAGTGTGTGTGTGTGTGTGTGTGAGATAGTCCAGCGCAGTGTGTCACGTGCAGATTTGTGTAACCACCACCACAGTCAAGGTAGAGAACTGACCCATCACCCCGAGGACTCCCCCTTGCTGCGTCTTCATAGCCATCCCAGCCTCTAGTAGCCACGAATCTGTTCTCCATGTCTTACAGTTTTTTTATTTTTGAGAATATTATGTGAATGGAATCGTGCAGTATGTGACCCTTTGAGATTGGTTTTGTTTTTGCTACTCAGCAAATGCCTTTTAGAGCCATTCAAGTTGTGAGTATCAATGGTTTATTCCTTTTTATTGCTGGGTAGTATTTCATGGTATGGATGCACCACAGTTTAACCATTTGTCCATGGAAGGGCATTTGGGTGGTTTCTAGTTTTTGCTATTACAAATAAAGTTGCTGTGAACATTTGTGTACAGGTTTGTGTGCGGACTTAATTTCCATTTCTCTGGCGTAAATGTGCACAAGTGTGATCGCTGGGTCAAAAGGTTCTTAAATGGACCATTGTAGGCTTTTTTGAAAATACGCATTAATGCAGTCACCACTTGTAGATATATAAAGGCAGTTATTTCTTAATGCCAACCATTATAAACAACATATGTTGCCCTTTGTTTTAAAATATCTTTATGTATAATTGGCAACATGAGTCCAAAGTATAGAATCCTGTCTTATGTGTACTGTAATATAACATATGTAGTCAATAAATATTATTTCATTTTGTTGGTGAATCCTCTTTCATATTTTATTGACGTTTTTCTTGTGGGGCATATTACTGTTCTCAGATACTAAATTTGGGGGAAATATTTCAAGTAATGCTTTTCTTTTTATCAATTCTTTGCAATGTGGCAGAGATTTCAACAATCACTGGGGAACCATTTTTTTTTTTTTTAAATACCAAGGCCTGGCGCCATTTCCTGAGATTCTGATTGAATTGGCCCAGGCATAGGTACTTGTTTTAGAAGATATCTGGATGATAGCTTTTTGGGGGCTATTACAAAACAGTTCCAGCAGACCCTTTGTGTGTGTGTGTGTGTGTGTGTGTGTGTGCGCGCGTGTGTGCACTCCTAGGTGGGCATGAAGAATATTTTAAAGATTAGCACAAAGAATCAGGAAGTTCACTGATTAATGTCTAACAACATTTCAGCTAATTGGCAGAGCATTGTTGACTGTTGTTCTCTAACATATTTGGGGTCCTAAGATGTTTTGTAAAATCATTGTTTCCCAGGCTAATAATAAATAATCATTAGGTGAGGCTACAAATATTCTTTTGACATGTGAGAGACTCCTTACTAAGCCATAAATTTAAGTAACTTTAAATCGTGCATCAAAAGTCAACATAAGGACAATATAAATTATGGATGATGGACAGACGTTGGCTGGTTAGTAGGTTTTGGCTTTCCCAAATGTATCTACCCTTAAAATCACTGATAAAGTAAGTGCCCTTTGTAAGAAATTGGAGCAAGAGGAGGAGAAGGGTGAAATATATTCATAAAAAGCAATGGTTGTTAACTCCAACTGCACATTTGAATCGCTGTCCTAGATAGCTTTTAACCAAGTACCTAGGCCTGGGCCAGTTCAGTAAGAATCTCAGGAAGTGGCACCCAGGCCTTGGTATTTTTTTAAAAATGCTTTCAAGGGTGACTCTTTTGTTCAGCCAAGATTGAAAACCACTGAATTAACAGGAATAAATAGCTTCTGTGCTCGTATTTTATCACGCTACAATTTGATAGTTTTGTGCTGCATGCATTTACCGCTTATGTATTTGGACTCATGTTGGTTCCACATAGCTCCTATTTATGGCTCTGTTGAGATGAATATTTTCCTGAGGGGGCAAAATTACACGTGAGCGATGAACATATTTAAATTATGAAACACAGCTTTAATATGTACAACAGAAGAGTGTGTATGTGGTGGAATCAAATACCCAGAACAGAAATTGAGAATCCTTGAAAAGTCAAAAAGAAAATTGGACTTCATTTAGGTCATACTATAGGTGAGAAACTTTTTGGGAAATTAAGCATTTGTAAAAACTACATGTAGTATGGGAGTGAGAGATCTGAGTATCAACAGATCCTGTTGTCAGCTGCAGTGAGTTTTCTTTTCTTTTTCTAACTTAATTTTTTACGTTGTACAAAAAATATTTCCTTGTAACAAATGAAAGTGTGCAAGAATGAACAAAAACCAAGAATTCATCCCCCACTCATGTTCAACGCCTGAAGTGAATTCTCCCACCCTTTTTCTAGACTCATAAAAGTATGTATAATGACATGAGATTTGCGAGTTTTTTGTTTTTTAAATAGGGTCATACTCTACCCATTATTCTGAAGCCTGCTTTTCCTCCTTAATACATCATGGATATTCCTCCATGTCAATAGATACAGATTTAACTCTTGTTCTGAAATTATGAATAAAATTTAAAGGCCAGGATGAATCAAATATGAATAGTCATTTGATATGGCTTTATGTAACATGATTTATTCAACCATTTCCCTGTGAATGGCCATTTCAGGATGTTTCCTTTTTTTAAAAAAGTTTTGCAGCTACAAATACGATGTATCTTTGCATGTAGAACCTTAGGTACTTGTGCTTTTGTGTCTGAAGTATTTTTATAATCCATAGTTTGGTTTTGGTCAGATTTCTCAGTTTCTGGGTATCTTTTCTATTAGTGAGAATTAATGAGTTAACATCAACTGATTTATAGTTAATGAACTTAGAAGCAATTATTTTAAAAATATTTGGATACCAATGAATCCTAGGGAGCAGAACGTTTTTCACGGGCCCTAGAACCCCTGAAATAGGCCTCCTATTAGGGTAGGCCTACTAGGAGGGCCACGTGATACTGATGACAAAAGCATGTGCACGTGTGTGTTTTATGGCTTTCGTCAGGTTTTCAAAGGAGCTATTGCCCCTGAAAAGGTAAAAATTGATAACATACACATCAGAAACTATTACTAAGTCTAGATAACTTATAAAGTACTTGGCGTTCCCATCAATAGCACATTTTTAATCAGTGTCCTCTTTCTGTAAAGACCTGGGTTGAAATAAATGTATCTAATTTCCGGATGACATAAAACTAGGAGAGATGACTAATACTATAGATAGCAAACTCTAGATTCAAAATAATCTGAATAGGTTGTAATAATGTTCTAAAATCAGCAAGATGAGATATCCTAAGGATAAATCATCTGCAGGAGTTGAGAACTGCTTGGGGGTGGTGGACAGTCTCAAACACAAGAGATGAAAAATAGCTCGGGTTTATTTGGGCCTAGGCTTCTGTGAGCCAGCTCTGTGATGTGGCCACTAAAAGTGGGAGCCGTCTCAGGTTGCATCAGTGCATGCCTAGATTACACGCGGCTGGGTCCCTGTTTTGTGGGCTAGTTAAATCACCTTTGATGAACTGTGCTTAAGTCTCCAAACCACTTTTTAGGTGGGAAATTGGCAAAGGAGGGAGACAAAAATAGTGATGGATTGAGAAATGAAGTCACATGAGGAACTGCTGCTAAAAGAGTTTGGTTGTTGGATCTGAAGGACGGGGTATGGTCCACAATATAATCGTATAATCTACAATGGCAGCAGCCCTTGTGGGTCAGGGAATAGGAAGGGTGATGTGCAGAACTTAATGTGCTGTGGGCACGTAAGTTAAAGGTTTGAGCGTGTGAGTGAATGAATGAGCAGAAATTATAAGGCAAAGGATTTTGTCTTGGCCTGAGACAGAACCTTGTGGTGGTGGGAACTCCCCGGCAAGGTGACAGCTGCCTTGGAAGGCACACTCCCCAGTTGGTGGAGCCCTTCAAGCCCAGCGATGGGTGACTGGGTTGCGGCTGTAGACAGAATTCCTGCTCAGAGTGAAAGGTTGTACAACAGGCCTTCAAAACTCTTAATTAATTGAAATTTTATATTTCTTTTCCTATGTACCTTAATTCTAAACCAGGAGATTTTAAAAGTACATTTCTGAAAGGAATGCTTTTGGCTGAAAGGCCACGTGGTTGTCAGCACAGGTGTTTCAGAGGGTCTGAAAAATTGAAACGTAACAGGTTTTCAGCTGCAACTGCAGTGCGTAAGTTACTCTGCTGTTCAACCTGAAGTAAGTAGCATAGACTTGTGTATAGTGTGGTTTTAAGGTTTCATTTTTATTAATTTAGAGAGGAAAAAAAACCAGTCTTCTCAAGCTACAAAAATGAGTAAAAAAGGAAATTTCGCCACTTTCTGTCCTCATTTTCGTTTCGGGAAACACGGGTACGCTATCTCCATGAGACCAGTTGTTGCGGATTCTGACTTGGGCGATAGTAGCACCGGATGGAGCTTGTGTTGCACCTTGTCATTGACAGAGCTTTGCACCGGGCTTGCACACTGCCCTGTGTGAATGCATCTCCAAGATTTGTTTAAGTTGGTTGAGACCAAGATATCCCTTATTATCATCCCTCAAATAATTGAAGCAATATAAAAATCCTTTAGGTTGTGGAAATGGATATATGTTGCAAACATTTTTTATATAAAACTTTTTTAAAACCCCTGTATCTCACATTAGTAGTCTTAAAACAGTTGGGGGCTGCTGCTGCTTTAGATCCTCTGGTTCCACTCCTGTTCGTAGTGCTAGAGGGGTGTAGGTTAGAGCTTCAGGAGATGGGCTTGTGGGTTCAAATGTGGCTCCACAATTTGGTGGCTACATGACCCTGATCTCCTCAGTCTGTTCTCTCACCTGGGAAGGAAAGAAAACACAAGCACTTAGCGCCTGCGCCAAGAGAGACTTAGTCAACGTGCTGTTGCTGGGTCTGCTGTCACCTTTTCTGATTTAACAGATACTGTCATCTGCAAATCTTGTACCGTCTTGAACACAGCGTGGCTCAAACTAAATGTTTTATATCTCCCACCCCACCTCTCTCATACTAAACCTGCTGCTCCTGCACCCTCCCGTCACATCTGTTTAATTGACAGGTACTGTTTGTCAGAGCTGGCATGCGGAGAGGTTAATCCTACAACTGTCTGGGATTAAATTCCTGCCCCACCGCTTATCTCCATGACCTTGGACAGGCTAATTAACATCTTGGAAGCTCTGTTTCTTCAACTATGAACTAGATATGACAGTAGTCTGTCCTACAGAATTGGGAAAAATCCATGAGATCAATACATGTTAAGTGCTTAGTATGGCACCTGGCACTTAAGTAAGTGCACAGTACGTGTTTGTGACTTACAGCTTTCAAGCTGGAAGTCATCCTTCCTTCCTCTTCCGAAGTCAGTGCCATTGATTCTACCTCAGAGTCTCGCCGGCCTCTCTCCTCCCTGCCTTCACACAGGCTGCCTGTGCTGCAGCCACTACTGAGAGAGTCGCGTAGTCCCTGAGAGCACTCGTGTGTTTTTGACACGTGCATTTTTCCCAGGGAAAGCGCTCCTAGCCTTTGTCATTGGCATTTACACAAGTCAGAAACTCATAAAAGGTTAATAATTACCAGCTTAGGCTCTTATCTCTTGCCGGTATTCAGCAGCCTGTAACCTGACATCCCTCCCCTAGTCTCTCTGTTTCTAATTTACTCTTCACGCTGTTACCCAGTTAACTTTTTTAAAAAGTGTTTTTACATCAGCATCCCGCGTATACAGTTGTGTTCACTCCCTGTTGCCTACAGCCGTTGTTCTCACCTGACCACTTAGCAGAATTACTTCATGGGAAGTTTTTAAAAAATACTGATGGTCAGGCCCCATCCCAGACCAATTCTCACTAACAAATACCAGGCATCAGTATTTTTACAGCTTTCCAGGAGATTTTAATGACTATCCAGAATTGAGAGTCTCACGGCCACAGGATAATGGACTAACATGTTAGCACGGCACGTGCGAAGCCCGCAGCCTAGTTCCAATCGACTTTTTCAGCCTAATCTACCTCTTCCCCCATTCACATCCTATCACTGGCACTCTGCACACAGGCCTTTGCTGTTCCCAGAACACGTGGTGTTGCTTCCTACCTCTGAGCCTCTGCCTATACTGACGGTTCACCCTTTCTCTGCCTCACCATTTCCACTGCAAACCTTCCCCAAGTCCCAAAGAGAATTACATCTCTTACTTTTGTACAAACTTCTGTTACAGGACTTACACAGTATTATAATTATTTATGTCGGATCCTGTTTATTTCATTTCTCTGGCTCTTGGCACCAGGTTAAGAAGCTCCCTGAGATCCTGATGGATAAATAAGTAGGTATGAACCAACAGCAGCCAACGCTGGGGAATCCGGAAATCTGTGGGCTGCAGATGCAAGTAAATATGCTGTGCTAGATGTGGTTAGGCATGTGGTTAGCTTTTATCGTCTCCTATTGTTTTTCATACTTTTATAAGAAGGAAAGATCAAAATATAGGAAGTTTATCATCTGGGACTAGGAATGTAAGACCTGCTTTTAAAAATACCCCCAAACATTGAGTGTAATTCCATGTAACTGCATGAAATCCTGTTGCATCTGTCTCCTGAGACTCTCTGGAGACTTCTGAATGAGATGGCGAATCGGCCACTGCGATGATGGTGGCTTTTTTTTTTTTTTTTTTTTGAGACAGAGTCTCACTTTGTTGCCCAGGCTAGAGTGAGTGCCGTGGCGTCAGCCTAACTCACAGCAACCTCACACTCCTGGGCTTAAGCGATCCTCCTGCCTCAGCCTCCCGAGTAGCTGGGACTACAGGCATGCATCACCATGCCCGGCTAATTTTTTCCTATATGTATTCTTAGTTGTCCATATAATTTCTTTCTATTTTTAGTAGAGACGGGGTTTCGCTCTTGCTCAGGTTGGTCTCCAATTCCTGAGCTCAGGCGATTCTCCTGCCTTGGCCTCCCAGAGTGCTGGGATTACAGGCGTGAGCCACTGCGGCAGGCCAATGGCAGCTGTTTATTTTGCACAGTGAA
The DNA here is from genome assembly GCA_028533085.1 of Varecia variegata. NCBI lineage: Eukaryota > Metazoa > Chordata > Mammalia > Primates > Lemuridae > Varecia > Varecia variegata. Next base: position 7,248 of record JAQIFY010006472.1, read on the forward strand.
TTATCCCAATTTAGTTACTGATATAAAGATACCCTTATATGGACAGTTCTCTGGACATTATATGTTTCTAAGTTTGATCTCACCCCTGGCCTTTGTGTTTTAACTGCTGTCAAATCCTCTCGGCTATTTTTAATACTATTTTTTCCTTCATGTGTCTCAGAATTGTCCAACACATTCTGAAGAATTGTAACTTAAATGTGATTTATTCTTCCTGTTTTTCAGTGCTCAGGATTAGTTTAAGTTAAACGTGGTTTGAGGGAGATTACTATAGTAAATGATCTCAGAGATATTCTTTTGGATACTGTTTAAAGTATGTGTTGCTTATTTGCCCTTTATCATAATTTTCCTGAACACTGACTGCCACAAAACTCTTTTGAGAAGAAACAGTTTATTTAAAGCAGATTCAAAGAACAATGAATACTGTTCTGATGTGATTTGCGTATACAGAGTTCTGCTATGCTGTGTATGAACAACTAGAATACTTGAGCTCCTTATTACCTTAATAATGTTGAATAAGAAGGGTAAGATTTTTCTTTTTCAATATCAAAATGTTTGCTGGAATTGATAAATATGATACCCTTTTATGTTTCTATCCATTTTATTTAAAAAAGAGGTTTTTTTTTAAAAAAAAAAAAACCTTAAAAGAAATCTGGATCTATCAAGAGCCTCTTTCAACATGGTTTACATAAAAGGTTCTCAGTTTGGGAAGTAAAAAGGATGATTTTCAGTCATTTTTTAAATTTCAATATATTCGGGGGATACAAGTGCAGTTTTATTACATGGATATATTGTATAGCAGTGGGGTTTGGACTTTTAGTGTACACATCACCCAAATAGTGTCCATTCTACCCAGTAGGTGATTTTTCATCCCTCACTGCTCCCCTCCTACCCGCCCACCTTTTGAGTCTTCAAGGTCTGTTCTCCCAATCTGTACAACCCATAGTTTAGCCCTGCTTATAAGTGTGAACATGGGGTATTTCATTTTCTATTCCCGAGTTACTTAACTTAGGATAATGGCCTCCAGTTCCATCCAAATTGCTGCAAATGACATTATTTCATTCTTTTTTATGACAGAGTAGTATTCTATGGTATGTATACACCACATTTTTTTATCCACTCATCAGTTGGCAGATACTTAGGTTGATTGCATATCTTTGCAATTGTGAATTGTACTGTGATAAACATACTCATGCGGGTATCTTTTTGATATAATGACTTCTTTTCTTTTGGGTAGATATCCAGTTGTGTAATTGCTGGATCAAATGATAGCTCTACTGTTCGTTCTTTGAGAAATCTCTGTACTATGTTCTGTAGAAGTTGTACTAATTTACATTCCCACCAACAGTGTATAAGTGGTTCCTTTTCACCAGATCTATGTCAACATCTATTGTTTTTTGACTTTTTAATGCCATTCTGACTGGGGTATGGTGGTAACTCATTGTGGTTTTTTTTTTTCTTGGTGGAGTCCTTTTTTTTTTTATTTCAGCATATTATGGGGGTACAAATGTTTAGGTTACGTATATTGCCCTTGCCCCCCACCAAATCAGAGCTTCAAGCGTGTCCATCCCCTAGACAGTGCGCATCCACTCATTATGTATGTATATACCCATCCCCTCCGCCACCCACATCTGCCCGACACCTGATTAATGTTATTCCTAAATGTGCTCTTAGGTGATGATCAGTGAAACCAATTTGATGGTGAGTACATGCGGTGCTTATTTTTCCATTCTTGGGATACTTCACTTAGTAGAATGGGTTCCAGCTCTATCCAGGAAAATACAAGAGGTGCTATATCACCATTGTTTCTTATAGCTGAGTAGAACTCCATGGTATACATATACCACATTTTATTAATCCACTCATGTATTGATGGGCACTTGGGTTGTTTCCACATCTTTGCAATTGTGAATTGTGCTGCAATAAACATTCGAGTGCAGATGTCTTTTTTATAGAATGTCTTTTGTTCTTTTGGGTAGATGCCCAATAATGGGATTGCTGGATCAAATGGTAGGTCTACTTGTATCTGTTTAAGGTATCTCCATATTGCTTTCCACAGAGGTTGCACTAGTTTGCAGTCCCACCAGCAGTGTACGAGTGTTCCTGTCTCTCCGCATCCATGCCAACATTTACTGTTTTGGGACTTTTTGATAAAGGCCATTCTCACTGGAGTTAAGTGATATCTCATTGTGGTTTTGATTTGCATTTCCCTGATGATTAGAGATGTTGAGCATTTTTTTATATGTTTTTTGGCCATTCTTCTGTCTTCTTCTGAAAAATTTCTATTCATGTCCTTTGCCCACTTTTTGATAGGGTTGTTTGATTTTTTTTTTTTTGCTGATTTTCCTGAGTTTTAAATAGATTCTAGTTATCAGTCCTTTATGGGATGGGTAGCATGCAAAAATTTTTTCCCATTCTGTATGTTGTCTGTTTGCTATCGTGAGAGTTTCTTTGGCTGTGCAGAAGCTTTTTAATCAGGTCCCATTTATTTATTTTGCTGTGATTACCCTTGGGGTTTTCTTCATAAATTCTTTGCCTAGGCCAATGTCTATAAGAGTCTTTCCCACATTTTTCTTCTAGAATTCTAATAGTTTCACACCTAAGGTTTAATTAGTCTGTTATCCACCGTGATTTGATTTTTGTGAGAGGTGAAAGGTGTGGGTCCTGTTTCAGTCTTCTACATGTGGCTATCCAGTTTTCTCAGCACCATTTATTGAATAAGGATTCTTTTCCCCAGTGTATGTTTTTGTCTGCTTTGTCAAAGATTAGATGGCTATATGAGGATGGTTTTATATCTGGATTCTTAGTTCTGTTCCACTGGTCTGTGTCTCTGTTCTTGTGCCAATATCAAGCTGATTTAATAACCACAGCCTTGTATAGTTTGAAGTCTGGTAAATTTTTTTTTTTTTTTTTTTTTTGAGACAGAGTCTCACTCTGTTGCCCGGGCTAGAGTGAGTGCCGTGGCGTCAGCCTAGCTCACAGCAACCTCAAACTCCTGGGCTTAAGCGATCCTACTGCCTCAGCC